>LPNX010050873.1:247741-269565 GCA_001517045.1 Pseudotsuga menziesii
AACAAGGTCGATGCTGGCCAGTTGTCCGATAGATCTCACAATAGGGAACAGTAGGGTTGAACGGGTTTGGCGCACTAGTATTCAGGTAATTCCTTACCACAGGGCACTGTTCCTTGTCGTGACCTTCTGTCCGACATTGTGTGCACCAAACCTCTTCGCGACCAGTTTTTCCTTTCTTCATATCGCGAAGCTCTAGAGCCATCGCTTCCAACTGCGCTTGGATTTGAGAAATACCAGAGTTGTCCTTGACAGGAGCAGTTTCAAGCTTCATCGCGATTTCCAGAGCCTCCTGCTGGTCAGCAACCTTCTGTTGCATGAGTGGAGTTCTGATATGTGGTAGCAACGCTGCAATAAACCATTCCTTGTGCTGCGCAGGTCCAATGGGGAAACTGAATTGGTCTAGCAGAAATTTGAACCTTTGATCAAAGTCCCACACTGATTATCCAAACCTCTACTGAATCTCTTTCAATTCAGTGATACACTGCGATTCAAATTTAGGCTTCTTGAATTCCTTTATCATTGCTACTTTTATATCAGGCAATGCATGGTTCTGAGTGCTGGAAAATTTCATGAACTAGGTCAGAGAACGGTCTCTGAAAGAAGTAACCAGCTGCGCTCTTTTTGTATCTTGATCCATAATGGACTTAGCAGTCCACATTGCTTCACATAAAAACCAGAACTGTTCTAGATCCTCTGATCCAGTTCCTTTGAAAATAGGGAGCTTAATGTCATCATGCATGTGGGCCATAGTGGATCTAGGGGGGGTGGGAGGGGGACTGGAAGTAGGTGGGGGGGGGGAGAAATTATTGGGGTAGACTGACCTACGATAGGAATACTCGGGCTAGGGTGACTTTCAGACTGCGACGGGTTCTCAGGGATAATGGGTCTTCGCTGCGGGGTTACCAGAGGGTTTCCAACCGAAGGGGTTTCTTCGGGTTCTGAATCTATGGGATTTATAGGGGGGATACTCGGTATGCTGACCCTGGGAATATGATCCAAAATATCTCTTGTACCTTTTTCCACTTCACAGCAAACCACTTTGCTCATCGAAGGTAGTTTCACTTGCAAACATAGGTTAGTAATACAAAATCTAACAGTCTGATTCAATGAGCAATATACCTTTTTCAGCTAATAGCATTTTAATTCTCAAACTAAATGAATTCAAAAACTTACCCCTTGGTCCTTTGAAACACTGCCGCTCTGCTTCACTAAAGGAAGTACTCGTGTCGATGGCGAACTCCGTCACAAAGGCTTCAAGGGTTTGCGTTGTCCAGAAATCAACAACGCAGGATATCTCGTTGTTCACCCTCTTTAGTATATTAATTCTTGCGGGGGTCCAAGCAGGAAACTAACGTTCTTAGAAGTTCGTCCTTCTCTCTGTTAACCTGGATAACCACTGGTGCAACTCTATGTGGATACTACCAAAGGAAATTTCATAAACATCACAAAAAACATACCTTTGTAAAACGTCGTTTGCACTACGACGCAGATCTTTGTTCTCTTGCTTAGCGAATTTTAGATAAGTCTCATCAAGCCAATCACCGTTTTCCTTCACAGAGGGTCTCTAGCACATAGCCCTCGAGGTACGACGTAAACCCCTCTTGAGCAGATACTGAGTTCAACCGGAAATGGAGCCAATTTGTTGGGCTATAGGGCAGACCCGAGTTTTATACCTTTAACTTCGCACCAACAAAAGACCCACAGTGTTGGCCCTTTCAGCAACAACCTGCGAACAGATTGCAGTCTCACCCGAAACAGCTATGGGGTGCCGTAGAACCAGGTTTCTACAAGCAGAAGAGGGATATTACTGTACCTTTAGATTTTAAATAGATTATAAATATAAATCACAAAGCTTAACATTCACTTATTTAGCTTCGCGGTTAGATAAACAAACAGTGCCTTGCGCAACCCTTTACTGGGAATTAACAGCGAAGTTATTATCTACCCTTGGTTTGCTTATGATTTGGCTTTACATTGTTAGGTGTATGCTTTGTGCACGCTAGTTTGCCTAGGGTTTGTGTAATTAGATCTAGTTTTTTTATTTTTTGAGTAATTGTGGATTCGGGCATGACACCCCGTCGTTCTCTTAGTTTAGCAGGACTTCTGCCTTCCACGTCTCCTCCTCCTTTGGGAGAGAGAACCAGACAGTTTGGGCGGGCTACTTCTCACTTTGATTCACACACCATGGGAGATCATGAGGATGAGATTCCAGAGATGTATTCTCCACCTCACGAGGTTGGGGAGAAGATCCTACTAGCACATATGATCCTGTACATGAACAACATTCATGATATGGTTATGATCCCTCATTCACAGGTCACCGGTATTGGTTTTCGGGTGACGAGACTCACTATGAACCCACAAGCACTAGTAATGTTAGATATGACATACCTGATATTCCTGAGTCCGATTCGATGTATCATGTCAAGTCGAAAGTTGACCCTGAAACTACGCCTGAGGGAATTCCCGCTCTTTTCCATGCGAAAAGTTTTGGGGGCACTAGTCACATTGCACCTTCCATCCCAGTGGTGGAGGATTTTTCACATGCTCCTACTAGGCCTAGTGTTAGTAATCATATTTAGATACCAGGACCGAGACGAGTGAACACTAGGAACATCACTTACATTCCTTCACATGTCCCTTCATCCTCAAACCCTGTTCCTTCGAATGCATTTTTAATGACTCATCCTCCCCCTAATTCACGTGGGCCTTCAGGCCGAAATGTTGCTACTAGCCATGTTCATTCTGCGACTGCTAACACGGTTGTATCTCAGAGCTGAGTACCTCCTGTTGTTTCAACAGGTCATGTACCTATTTCTGGATCGTCTCATGTTCCACCTCGTGGAGCTTCCCATATACCAAACTATGGACCTTCTCATGGTACATCCCATGGAACACCTTATGGATCTTCTCATGGACATTTTTATGGACTACAATATGGACAAAACTATGAACCTTATGGGTACGGGTATCAACAACTCGCTTACTCTTCTAATTATGGCTTTGTAGTGCCTCATAATCAAGGTACCCCACATCACAATGCTTCCATGAAACCCTATATGGGTCAAATGGGAGGAGGTTATTATGGCCAAGGACATGGTATTTATAGCAATAAACCTTACATGAATCAAAACTATCAGGGAGCATGGAATCGACTAGCTCAACCTAGGCTCCCTTTCCTTGCGACGTTGAACTTACCTAACTTGTCGATATTGATGAATGATCCTGTGTCTCAGGAACCGACATGGCCGGCAGTTCCTACCAAGTTTCCTTTGGACATTCCCAATTTCGAAGGTAAGGATGGTGAATATCCTGGTGAGCATGTCACCACTTTCCACTTTTGGTGCTCTTCCAATTCCTTACATGATGATTCCATTCGTTTGAGGCTATTTCAACACACCCTAATGGGTCCTGCGGTGAAATGGTATATAGAGTTACCGAGGGGGCTTATACTACATTTGATGATCTTGCGCTGACTTTACTTAATCATTTCCATCTACCCATACATTACGATATCGGTACTGAACTCTTGTCGACCTTCAGGCAAGATAAAGCCACACACATTTTGAATCATATTCAAGAGTGGCGTAGATAGAAATGGTTAATCAAAGCTTTTATACCACCAAAGTTTCTTCTTGAGTGGTTCCTCAAATTGTTGCTACCTTACATCGCGAAGGATGTTTCTACATCCGGAGTTCAAAACGAGGAACAAGCTATTTTTAGGGCACAAGAGTTGGATTTGATCTATGCTCAATCCGGACTTTTGTACGAGATTATACCTAATTCTCTTAGGTCCAATTTCGACCCCAAGATCAAGCTTGGGCCACATGTCGATGGTATTGTGGGCTCTATAAGTACCAAACCTACAGACTCAGTTGTGAAACAAGTGAGCCAATTGTCAATTAACCAGTCTATGTCAGGACAAGCTACGGATTCGTCTAAACCTACCCAATTGGTGAATGTACTTTCCGTGCAATCATTAAACCCGAAAGGCAACCAACAACTTGGAAGGAATAACAAAAAAGGAAAAAATAATCGTAAGGGTGTGTTGCAGCTGCAACGATTTCCCAAATTTCTAAAAATTTGGGACCCTCCTTTTAAGTTTCTCTGGTTTAATTTGGTTGGGATTGCTTGATTTTACTGCAACTTCGGATTTTGATCATGATGGTTAGGAGAAGAGCTTTATGCCGATGCTGTTTTTATGACTTACATTGATTTATTACCCCGTGGTCAGAAGTTGTTAAAGCTATGAATCGGAACCACAGTTAACTACACATCCGCCATTGCAGAGATGCAGTTGAATGAAGATCCGATCCAAAGTGTTACTTTCCTCTGATGCGTTTTCTTTTATTTTATTAATTGGCATCCTCATTGGAAAACCGTTGGAACTTTTTGTCTCTATGGCTTCCACCGTTGTGGATGACATATTGCGAGCACAGTGATGGTTGTTTCAGTCTTTTCCAATTCCCGTCAGTTTTGATTCGCAAGGCCTTAGTCTATTTAGCTTCCACCGTTGTGGCTCTAGAAGGGACTATTCTTCCGCTTTAGTTTGGTTTATGTTGGCCACTTTGCCGATTTTCCGCTTAAGTCGTTTTTGTTTTCCCTCTGATTTTGACTGGTCTACGAAACTCGTTGTCTTTACGGCTTTCACCGTTGTGGTGTTCCAACCATATTATGGTCCGAGGTTATAGTCTGGTTGAGATCCGATGTAGAGTTATTTTATTTCTATCGCTGATGTTTCGCTTGGCACTATAGAACTCAGTCGCTTCGTCTTCCACCGTTGCGGCACATCAGCGGACTCGACCATCGATCCCTTAGTTACTTCGTTTCCCGATGGTCATGTTTTTGCCACCGAATGTTTGTTTTTACTGGGATGTATATATTGGGGATTTGGGGAAATTTTTTCTATTATTTAACCTGTGAACCCGTGCTTGCATTGTTGTTGTCGTTTCGAATGGGACATTGTACTTGGTGTCAGTAGCTCATTCGTAGGTGGCGTCGCTGTGGAAGTTTTCATATTCTTCTTGTTAGCTGCACAGCTCCTTGCCAGGTAGACCAATCTTCTTGTTTCTTCCCCTTCATTTGAGTTTTGAACTAGGGTTGTCATCCTTGGTTAGTTTCCACTTTCGTGGTTAATGGAAACCTAGGTTTACATTTTTTTTAGCGTAGATCTAGTTCATCTCGACAGTATGGCCGTCCCGGGGGGGGGGGGGGGGGTTCTTGATGATTAATTGTGGTGCCGTTATGAGTTTGAAAACCTTACCTGGTTTTTTGGGAAATTAGTGTAGATGAGTGTTACGCTGTCTGCACCAGTTCTCTCCAGTTTGTGTATGGTCGTCCGGGGGGGGGGGGGGGGTGTTTTCCTGTTCTTTTGCAAGAAGAAGGAATTTTTTCCTATTTTGCTTCGAAGTTCCGAAGGTTTTGGTTTTTCAGTCTTTTGGGTTGCTAGCGTGTTTGGGACTAGGGTCGCGGTTTTGAAGTTGCACCTCGTTTCGAATGAGATTGGCAATAGGATGATTTATTCTGGAATCATAGCGCCGAGGATGTAGTTTTTGAGGCTGTTTTCTTTGACCAGGAGGGGGGGGAATTCTTCATTGTTAACGAAGCCATGATGTGATTGGTTGATCACTCCAATTTTTAGTCGTGGGCAGGATATAGTTTTTTTTTTTGTAGACTTGTCTTGTACAGGAATACTTGGTAGTTAAATCTGTTTCTGTATTTTACATAGATTCCATCATGACTAGCATGACCAAGGTAAACACTCATGTAGTTTTTGTCTTCATTCTTTGAATATTAGTTCAATGGCTCAATAGGACCTAAAATATTTTTGTGTATGAAAAGGAAATTTTTCCGAGTACGAGATGTCTAAAAGGCAGAAAAAGAAAGCCCCTACAATGGAAGAGGAACCCGAGGTAGAAGTTGTCACAAAGGTTGAGTATACTTACGAAGACACCAGATGCACCACAAGAGTGGAGCCTGAATACAAGTGGGAGGAAATTTATAGGCTGATATCACACCATGAAGTACCTGACATTGGTTTTGAAGAATAAACTATATATGCTAATATTGAGAGATCAGCTTTGATGAAGATTGCTACCAGACCTGAGCTTTTCCCATGCTCAGAAGTAATTGGATGGATTCTTCCCAGGGAAGACGTAACTACCATGATTTTGGCCAACACTGACAAATAGGGTTATGCTGCTTATAGCCCTGGTACCTGGTAAGAGTTTCAGAACTAGACATTGAAAAGAATGCTGGTACCTGGGAAGAGTTTCAGAACTAGACCATCAGGGGAATACAACACAACCACCTTAATAACCCCTTATAGGTTCATTGCTTTAATGCTGAACAGTATCTTTGGGAGAGCTCACGGTAAAAGTTTTAAGTTGGGGTGGGTTCCTATCATCTTCTGTGTTTCCACCCAAGGGACTGTGTTCAACTGGGCGAACATTGTATCAAACAGTCTCTTGGGTTGCACTACTTCAGCCTTGGGAGGGGTGTCCCAGAAAAAATCAGAGTTATACATGAGCTCCATACTAATTGATTGCATACTGTGCAACCAGCCATTCCCAAACCTGAGGTGTATTTGGGATCGAGACAAAACACCGGTATACACAGCCTACAAGCCACTATGGGCGCATAAGTACTACAGTCATTACAGAGAAGTGTGTGAACACTTCATTATGCCGCTATATACAATGATTTTCTTAAAAGAATGTAATTACATGTCTGAAGAAGTGTTGCAAGTCATTGAAGAGTATGCTGATTACTACTTAATTGAGGACGGACTGTATATTAGAATGTATGGCTGCTCCAGAGCACCTTCATTGCTTCCAAAATATGCCACTAATTATGTGGTACACAAGGAGGCAGTCAGGTAGGTCTTTTTGGATGGCATAGGGAGTTTTTTATTTGAGCATAAGAAGGCGACTTATCCTCCCATACCGTTCAAATTGGGAAGTTATAAGTTCTCAAGAGTTAAGAAAGCTGATGAGTTTGTAGAAGAACTGGAGAAATTTCATTTTGGATAAATAAACTTCCATAGGAATGATTCCCGGAATAAAGTGGCAGAACACTGCAAGGAATCACATGTACATTTTGAGTATACAAGCCATTGGGATAAAGATGAATCAATTTTTCGAAATGCAGAAAACATAACTGCATTAAAAAAAAGATTCAAAAAGAAGATTACTACTAAAGGTCGGAAAGGACAAGCTGAGCAGAAGAAAGCAGAGGAAGGGGAGGCTAGGAAAAGAGATGAAGATGCTAGGAGACTAGCACAGGAGGCCGAAAGTTGGCTTAGAAGCGAGGAAGAAGAAAAGAGGAAAGCTGAACAAGAAGCAGCTACAATTGCAGAAGAAGCTGCCAGGAGTGAAGAAGAAGAAAAGAAAAGGAAAGAGGATGAGGAACTCAGGAAACAGGAAGCTGAAATACTAAAACTAATAGGTTCCATGACAGAGCAACAAAATTCTGACCCTGTAGACATTCAGGTTCAGGATCTGGGTAATCTTGATTCTCAAGACCCTGAGGCAACTGCTAGTAGCACCTTAGGACAGGTTGTTGTTTCTGGCCTAAGACTGACCCCTTTCGAACAAAAGAAAGGGGAAGAAGTTCCAGACATCGATACCATTTTTTATGACAAGGAAAAGAAAAGAACTGTGAAGAGGACCGAGAGGAAAGTTGAAACTGGGGGGCAGTCAGGGAAGATGATAAATGATAAAATCTTGGTACATGGGATGGATAAGGATCCGATATTCACTATCCGAGCTGGAGTAGCATTGATCCATGCCTCTAAAGCTAATGTGGATCGAATAATGACTGACCTTGAGCAATCAAGGAAAATTGTTGCTCAACTAAAAGATACGCTACGAAGAGAGAGAGAGGAAAGCAACAAATTGAAAAGGAAGTTTGAAGATATGCACAATGAAGTAAAGTCTTCAAAGGCAGAGCTTTAGTCCCTCCAAGTAGACAAGATGTCTTTGGAGGTTTCCCTAGAAATCCTAGCAAAATTGCAGCAGGAACATCAGGAGCTAATGAAAGAAAAGGATGGGCTGCAAACAGTATGTGAAAGCCTTCATGCAGAAAAGGACCAGCTGTGAAGTAAGATAGGGGAGCTGGAACTATAAAAGGATACTTTGGAGGAATCAGAGAAACAATCTCAGGTTCAAGTAGTAGATATTAAAGAACAAATTGCTTCATTAGTAGCATCTTTGGAAGAAGCCGGGGAACAACCAACTAGCATTCAACCTTTCAAGGAACATGTTTTAGCAAAAAGAAGCAAAATGTATAGGCTGCAAGTATCCATAGAAGAGGAGAGGTGCAAAGTTTTGTAGGTAGATAACAGACTAGAAGAAATTTTGGAAACTTCTTCATATTTCGTGGACAGATCTGAGGACATTTTAGAAGTCTTGACGGGAAGTATAGCGAGATTGGAGACAAATGAGGAGATCCCTGCAGAGTTACCAACAAAGGATGAACAAGGCTTAAAACAATAATATGACTTATTAGAGTTTGCCATAAACATAGCTGAAGAATTTAAGAATGCTGTAAAGAAAACGAATGGAGCTTGTACTGAGTTCTGTAGGAGACTTTTGATCACTTACAACCGTTTCTAGGTGGCTGCTGAGCATAGAATGGACACATTTCCAGACCACGACCTGTTCATAGAGATGTTATAGAATAGATATCAAGAAGATGAACAAATAATTCAACAGATCAAGGCCCTAGACGAGCAGATCTTGAGAGATGAGGTAGCTCATTCAGTGGTCAGTGTACAGTCGTTGGAGGATCAACTACGCTTGAGCTCAGCTAGGATCGAAGCGATAAAAAATAAGGCTGCCAAATTTGAAATCAATATTCGTTTTCTCAAACCTACTGAGTTCAAGAACATTGCCTCAGAAGCTTTAGCATGGAAGAAGTTCCTGAACAATCAAGCGGGGCCCTCCACTTAAGTGCTTTATTAATTTTGTTTAAATGTAATATATTGTAAATTTTATAAGCACTTAGTTTGAGAAAATTGTGGGAAATGAAGCGTTGGGGAAGCCCAAAGGTCATATTGTAGGCAGCCCAAAAGTTTTTTCTTTTGGTATAAGTATAGGAGAATTAGATAGAGAAAGGGATTTTTCCCAATCAGACTTGTGAAATACTTGTTGTAAGATGAACTATTTCATTTTGAAATAATAAAATTACAATTTTTCCTGTTGGAGAAAGTGCTGTGTGGAATGTTCAAATGTGGTGAAATGAACAATGTTGAAGGGGAACTATTTCGTTTTCAACTGTTTTTCATTAACTGTGAGATCGTTCTAACTTTCTGAACCTATGTTCTTGGATGAATGTTCTCTGGTTTATTTTATGACAATTTCTACTATGAGTAATGAATGTTTTAACAGACGACAAGATATCTTTTTGTGCACCTCTCTATTCATGTTTATGTGTTTTGATTCTAAGAACAACTATCTGTGATTTATCTTAACATATGACCAGTAATACATTACTCATTGATTGATAATATTGCTCCCTAGGGACAACTTAGTTAGTCTTGTTTTTCAATTGTGTGTGATTTAGATGCAAGAGAGTCTAAGACGAGAGGTAAGAACCTGCGCATCACATTGTGACCACTCCTTGTATTATTTATCAATCTGCATGTTAGATAGGCACTTGCACATCATACTTAAAGTTCAAAAAATACAAAAATATACACGGTGGACCAGGCCCCAACCGATAAAACCCTTTATTTTTGTTACTTGACCTATGGTAGTCGGACTGCAAACCGGACTGATTCCCCATACTAAACAGTCACGGGCTAGTTGGGAACATTGACTGGGGAGAATCCCTTGCTGTCATTGCCTACAAATTTCCAGGCCTCAACAGGGTGGGAACAAGAAAAAAAATGCTAATAATAATGACAAGAACACTAATGCTAGGGGGACAAGCAGTATAAACATAAGGTGAAGTTTCCTTGCAAGTTATGTAAGGATGACCATCTCACTCACTTGTGCCCTCGTATGGAATATGGCTCAAGGTTCATAGCACAGGGCCCAACTATGTTAGCTAATCCTTTAACCAACAATCAAAATATGAACTCGAGGACTGTTGATCCTAGTTGTGCATCGGGTGGAAATCAAAATCTGCCGGAGGACAATAGTGGTCACGGTTGCATCAACATGGTGCGTGCTGCTAAAGTTGTGACTTGTGTGAAAGATTATGGTTCATCACAACCAGACCTTGGGAAATAACCTTCCCCACTTGAGAGCCCTTTGCGAATCAAAAATCCTATGAATAAACCTGAAGCTCCACCTCACATTCCTAAGGGAGTCTTAAAGTTTTCGGGCCACAATCCTAATGCCTGAGGCCCCCAAAACTATTTAGTTGTCGAGGATTTGGGCAGACTCCTTGTGCAATGTCCGCGTTAGAAGTGCTTCAGACTTGTCCTCCACAGAGGAAAGCTTTGTTTTCTGCTCTTGGGGTTAGTGATGATAAATATTCTACCATGGGAGTACAGCCTCGCTTGCTTTACTACGTGTCTATTTTGATTCATGTAGAGTGTCTTAACAAAACCGTCAAGCGTACTGTCATTGATGAAGGCGCTGCTGCTTCTGTGATGTCTTTGTCATGTTGGAAGGGTTTGGGTTCTCCCATGTTGTCTCAATCCGCCACTATGTTGACAGCTTTCGTAGGTAGATAATTTTGGCTGCACGAGAATCTTCCTTCTCTAGAGATCCAATTGGGAGGGAAGACTGTCGCGATCGAGGTCGAGGTGGTTGATGCCCCCTTGACTACAATATTTTACTGGGTAGGAATTGGATGTATAGTATGCAAGCCTTAGCTTCTTCCCTCTTTTGAGTGATATGATTTCCACTTAATGGGAATATTGTTACGATTCATCATAAGTCATTCCATAATCCGAGTGTCAATGCATCATCGGGAGTTTCTATCCTGATTGTCGATCATTCTCAGCCGACAACTGGGAGTGTGGGCGTAGGTATGTATCCTTCTCTTATGGGAACCTTTAGTTGTCCTACGTCCATTTTTATGATTGGGTCTAGTTTTGGTGGAGCTTCATCCTCATTGAATTCGGTGTCTTTTCGCACTATCCATATGGAAGATCCTTGGATTCTTCCTTCACTGAGTACTTCGAGTGTTCCCATTGAGACAGACGTGCCGTTGCCTACAACAATGGTGGTGTATCAAGCGCATCTTGATCAGGCTGCAGAGCCTAGTCCTTCCTCTTCGTGGACAAGGAGGAGGACCCATATGTGCTTCCTGCATGGGCCATAGGGTCATCTTACTCACATGATTTCCTCGATGATGTTTTTCGATTGGATGAAGCTATTCTTGAGGCCATGTCTGGGTTTGAGCAACCTTGGGAAGAGTTGCATCATTGATCATATTTTCTTCCTAAGCTCGATCGTATGGAGTGTGATGAATTTAGGGAGATTCTTAGCGAGAAGATTGGTAGCCCCATGGTTCCATTAAGCTCTCCTGGTTAGATGGCTGATGGAAACATGGCTAATTTATTGCCAACCATTCCTATCAATATTTCTCATGATCTTGGCAAGGTTGAGAATGTCTACATTGGGGAGGGTTGTTCCCTCGATGAGATCAAGGAGTATATCGAGTTGTTTAAACATTTTTGTGACATTTTCTCTTGGTCATACAAACAAATGCTAGGTATCGAACTTCGTATTATCGAACATGAGATCAAAACGTATCCGGATGCAAAACTGGTTCGACAACATTTACGTGCGGTGAATCCTAGAAAAGCACCTGCCATTAAGGTTGAGATAGAAAAACTATTGAAAGCTGGTTTTATCTATCCTGTTCCCTTAATGGAGTGGGTTTCAAATCCAGTTCTGGTAGATAAGAAGAAGGGAGCGATCCGTATATGCACTGATTTTCATGACTTAAATCATGCTTGTCCTAAGGATAACTTCCCCACACCATTTATTGATCAGATTTTGGATGAGTGTGTCGGGAGTGAGTTATTTTCCTTTATGGACAGTTTTTTCTGAATATATAATCAGATTCATATTAAGCCCAAGGATCAACATAAGACTGCATTTATTTTTCCTTGGGGTACTTTTTCATATCGGAAGATTCCCTTCGGCCTTAAAAACATCGGAGATACATTTCAGCGGGATATGACCTTAATATTTCACGATCTTAAAAATATTATCAAAGTATATTTGGATGATATCATTGCTGTGGAGAACCTCCTGCAATAAACAATGAGAATGCAAAATTATTGGAGCACAAAATATATCTTATTGATCACGGGCCACTTCGAGGGGGAAACCTCCTTTGAGCAAGCTCAATACAAAATAACTCTTCAGTGCTTTCAATAGCCTCAACACATACTTATATACTAAGTCTAATCTAAAAAACTATTACTCCACATGAATGTGGGATAATGAAACCTATTAACTGGACGACTTAACAACTATTACTTACTCCCCATGAATGTGGGATAATACATCATACTAATTGGACGGCTTACAAAGCATATGCGTCTGACAAAATATACCAACAAAATAAAGAGGGGGGTTGACATGGGTTCTTAACATCCCCTCCCTCTTAGAAAAAGCTTTGTCCTCAAAGCTTTAGATGTGGAAACAAATACTGAATCTAAAGGAGGGGTTCCCATGTAGCATCCTCTGGTTGCATGTTGGGCCACTGAGTTGAAGACCTTTGTGATGTACCGAGAGAGAAGCTGACAAGTGCGCTTATTGAGGATCGCCTGTGACTTTGAAATGATGGATCCTTCAGGATCGCCTGCTGATGTTGGCACTGATCACTTGCTGAATGCGAGAAGAAGGAAGTGCCAATTTATAAGCAAAATACCCAATGTTTTGAAGAACTAGATATGGGCCAGAGATCTTTGGAGTGAGTGTTTGATCTCCTTTGTATTTCATGGAGGATTGCTTGTAACGCTGCAGACAAAGAAAAACCATATCACCAACTTGAAAAGTGCGCTCAGAACAGTGTTGATCAACCTGTTGTTTCATGCAAGCTCTTGTCAGGTGAGGATTGTTCTGCAGGAGGTGAAGAATCTGATGTCGGTTTCGAAGAACCATGTCAATTGCCTGAACTGGTGAACTGCTAGGGGTGGATGGGAGGAGCAGTGGAGGTGCGTGACCATAGACTGCTTCATATGGAGTCATTTTAGATGCAGTATGGTAGGAATTATTGTACCACCATTTAGCGAGAGGGATCCATTGTTCCCACTGATGTTGTTCTTTAGAGATGAAACAACGAAGATAAGTTTCCCAATATTTGTTGACGACTATAGTCAGACCCTCTATTGGTGGGTGATAAACTAAACTCATATGCATTTTGGGGTCAGGGAGGCGAAAATGACTTGTGAAATTTGTGTTGCGGTCTAAGACAATGTAATAAGGGATTCCATGAAGAAGGAATATCTGGGACATGAAAATTTGTGCGATTGAAGAGGTGATATATGGATGGAGTGTAGTTTCACCCTTGTGGTGCTGAAAAGGAACACATTCGGAAACCATATGTTGAATTTCATGTTGCACCCCCTTCCAAAAGAAGTTACGGCGTGCCAGCTCATATGTTTTGATGAACCCAGAGTGCGCTACCGATGGAGAAGCATGGAGTTCATAAAATACCACATGTTGAAGGTCTGTGCTCTGGGGAAGCACCATACGACCCTTCTATCTCAGAGAAAATCCATCCCAAGAGGAATACGGTACCACTGAAGGGTTACTGGAAAACTATTGGATGAATTCAGATAATGAGGATTCATTGACATAGCCTTGCTGAAGAGAGTGTAACCAAGTTGGAAGAGGCATAGAAATAACTGAAAGAGAAACATGGGCATCAAATGTGTGGAAAAGAGCATCCATTGCAATATTTTCCTGAGCCTTCTTATAGTCATAATCCCTGAGTTTGAGAATCCATTTCTATTGTGTGGGGGATGAGACCCATTGTTCCAGGAAATATTTCAAACTCTGGTGATGAGTCTTGATGCCGAAAGGATTCTCTAAGAGGGATTGCCACCACTTCTGTACTGTGGGAAAAATAGTCATAATTTCCTTCTCATATGTAGAGGTGGATAAATTATTTCCAGAAGTGCATTTGTCAGTGAAGGAAATGGGATGTTCATATTGAAAGAGGATAACCCCAAGTCCATTGTCGAAAGCATCACACTCAAGAGTGAAGAGCTTGGAAAAATAAGGCATCTGAAAGGTGCATCGGAATGAAAGATCCAAGGGAGTAGTTGAGACTACTGAAGGTTGCATCTGAATGAAATGGAGTTGAGCAATGACACCATGTGAACTTTTCTTAAGAATATTTTCTAGGCGATGCAACCTGATGAGGCTGAGAGACCTTGGTTGTAAGCCCTGCAATGTGTGTTTGGTACCATTGATTGAAAACTGCATCCAAAGTCCAGCAAAATCCCATAAAATGGGTCCAAGTGTGCGTAACCATTGAGTTCCCAAAAACACATCACATCCACCTAAGGGCAAGGAAAACATGTTAGAGCGCAAGTTATAATCCCCCATAGATATGCACACATTACGCCACTTACCTTTGCAAGGTAAGGTGCCACCATTGGCAATCATGACTTCAAAGCTGGAGCAAGGATGGATGAAAAAATTAGCCTGTTTGGTGATCCTCGGGTCAATGAAGTTGTGAGTGCTACGAGAATCAATGAGTATTGTAAGAGGGAGTTTTTTGAAGAACCCTCTGACTCGCATAGTTTGTGGGGTGGTGACTCCGGCTAAGGAATGGAGAGATATCTATGGTTGGTCCTCTAGAGTAGGAAGTTGTTGAATGTCACCATCATCATCTGCGAGATCCTGAGCATCATAAAAAATTTCAGGTGCTGGTGGAGAATCCACATCCAAGAGATAGAGATTTTGCTCAACACATCTATGTCCCCGGGTGAATTTCTCATCATAATTATAACAAAGCCCTTTTTCCCGACGTTCCCGCATCTCAACTTCAGACAAATTCTTGATAGGAGTGGTTCTAGGAGCTGGCATATTTTGGGTTCTTTGAGGAACCATAGGTATGAATGGAACAAGAGTGGATTTGGAGCATTGTTGAGCCCGGATCTTGTCCTCTACTAGCTTAGCCAACCCAAGTGCTTCCATCAATGTGCCGGGGCAGAACATTTTAAACTTAGAGCGTATTGCATCCTTCAGACCACTGATAAAACAACTAAGGTAGAATGCATCAGGAAATCCCTCAGTGTGATTGGCGAGTTTCTCAAATTCTGTTTGATACTCCCGCACAGTGCTAGTTTGGCGAAGTTTGGTTAGTGCTCATGTGAAGTCATCAAAAGCACTAGGACCAAATCGTTGCAAGAGGAGTTGGGAAAATTATGTCTAGTTTGGCTCGGCATGAGCCTTGATGTACCAACAGAACCATTGAAGTGCTTCATGTTCCAAATGAAAGGATGCAAGGGAGACTTTATTGAAATCAAAAGTGTTATGCAGACTAAAATATTGTTCTTCCCTATAAATCCATCCAATCGGCTCATCACCATTCAAGCGAGGAAAATCCAGCTTCGGCCCGCGGTAGTGGCTAAACACTGAAAACCCAGTGTCTGCAGAAGACTCAGGCTGGCGGCGGTTGTCCATGGGTGAATGCTGACGATTGAGGCCGATAAATTTTTGATCTAGATCCTCAAGTTTGGACTTGATGGCAACAATTTCTTCTTCCATTTGTTTATTTGCTTCGGCACGGGTAACAACCATAAGCATTTTTTTTTTTAATAAGGTAATGGGTAGAAAAGCAAAAATGGAGAGGGTTTAACACATATTTCATTAAATTTGGAAATATTCTATTACAAGGACTTCATCCACATTGATTTTTTTTGGAAATCTCTAAATACGTATTCTATTAAATCTAGAAAAATCAACTCAAAGAACTATTCCATTAAATTTGGAATAATTAATCCAATGAACTACTTTCTCAATTAATATTTTTTATTTATTTCAAATAAAACTTTAGTATTCAACTATTCAAAAGGAAATATTACATCTCAATTAGAACTAGAGGAAATATTATATCTCAATTACAACTAGATGGGTTAGATCTAAAATTTAGAACTTTTGCTAGATTGAGTTCCTTCAAAATGAGGAAAGTCATAGCCTTTGAATCCTACATAATTTATATTAATATTATTTATAGGTTGTATTAGATGTTAAGTTAATTAAATTATTTTATGACATAATATCAACATTGTATTTGTTACTACAACAATTATAAACATTGTCATAGTAATTATTTTTGTCTTTGTTATGTATGTTGTTTTATTTTTGGAAATTGGCACCACTTATAATCAAAATGAAAAAATATGTTATGATTTTAAAGTCTAAGTTTTATCCTTGTAATAATTAAAGTAAATTATGAATTAAAATAGCAACATAATTTATTAGTATTGTTGTTGGCAGTGGTAGTGTATTAGAAACTAAGTTGATGAATGCTTACTTTATGAATAATAGATTAACTTGAGAAATTTATTACCTATAAATTTATTTAATGATATTGATGTTAGTAAAGCCTCCCTTATTTATTAATATTAGATGTTTTAATAAGCAAAATCAATTATGAACTCGAATAGCATTAGCGCAATACAATTTGATTTTTTTCATATACAAGAGGAAAGGGGAAAAACCAACTAAACTAATTATTGCAAGTGTTCATTATTTATTTATGAAGCATTTGAACAATGTGTTTAATTGAAAAGAGCATATTTATAATGAAAATATAGATATCTTACAATATTTATATTATCATTAAGATTGTATATCATCTATTAATTTATGTTAGGACACGGAGGAATCGAACCACCATCGTCCTGCTTGTAATGCAGGTGCTCTTCCATTGAGCTAGCACCCTTTACAACATGAAGGGAGAGGGACTGTGTTAACACCTAGATTACACATTTCTAATCCTCAGTGATAGATCAAAATGACGACAGTCTTAGACTTTGATTCTTTCAAAATGATGAAATTCTTAGACTTTGATTCCCTACATAATTTCTATTAATATTATCTATAGTTTGTATTAAATGGTAAGTTGATTAAGTTTATGTAATGACATCAATATTGTATATATTACTATGATTGAGAAATTGAATTATAATTTGCTATGGTAACTAGTACATTGTTGGTGTTGAGTTCCTATACTAGTAGAAGGTTGGCACAATTTTAGAATGGCCCATTTAAAAACAATTTAATGTAAAGGTTTGGTACCCAATATTGTTCTAAAATTTTCCCTTGTATTTCCTTGAACTAGGCTTCCATCAATCAACCTTTACATGAAGAGTCTCACTTTCATCATTCTGGAAGATATATGAGGTGGTTTTTGTCATCCAAATCATCTCTCCTTCATCATCAGCTCATGATCTAACTAGCAACATATTTCCTTTCTCAAATTCGATCATATTGTTGCACTTGGGTCCAACATATACCCGTTCATCTGTCACATTATCAAAATCTCCATCCATAATACTTATATTCCATGTAGTGCATTATGATCAACATTAAATCTCACATGGATTAAATTGTCTTTATAATGCAATGTATTTGATGATAATGTCTAACATGAATTAAAGCTAACATGATGCTACTACTTAATGATTGATTTTCTGGATTAAGTTATGTGAAATATTTTCAATCCACAATGAGTTTTTCATGGTTCCCGTAACAAGCATGGGTGAAGTGTCCACTCAAAACATTGGTCTGAAAAACGTTCACATAGTTTAATCCATAAAATCAATCACAATGATGACAAACTGATAAAACCTGCACACTCAAAATGTTAGTACTGTATTTATTGAGTATAAGTTAATATACTAGTACAAAGTTGGCACCACTTTAAAGTCTACACGAGAAAATATAGTTATGGATGTGAATGCAACATAGTAGTACAATTAAATTTATATCAACTATAATAACGAATAATAGGGAAAACTCACTTCAAACCTTATTGCAAGTTCCTTACATTTACTCACAAAAAAAGTCTATAAGATGTTTTTAGGTTCATTCGCATAAAGTATCATCACATGAATTAACATGAAGTTGAACCAAAATTTTCATATATGTAGCAAATAATATAAAATTCCTCAAAAGGTAGCTTAAAGAGAAAATTCGATATACTACAAACATTGACATATTTTTCTTCATGTATATTAATTAGTCATTCAAAAAGCAAAATTACATTCATTAATCATCTCCACCTAATCTCCTTATATTTTCTCAAGCAAATCAAGTACAGCTTGAGGATGAATATTTCCACAGTTAATCATAATGACAAAGAGAGTTTATGGAATTAAATTGTGTATCGAAGCATCCCTACGTTTCGAGTGGACACTCCACAAATCATCAGGGGAACAAAATGAAAAGCTCAAAGTGGTATTGAAGAGAGTGAGCAAAAGCTAATAATAAATAAGGTAAGGGTTTTGTACATGCATTAATGAATATAATTATGCACATTTGATATAGTGACATGTTGTGTTGATCTAAAAGACAAATTGAAAAGTTAAAATTTGAATGGTGTTAGCTAGTTCGCATAAAGTATCATCACATGAATTAACATTGAACTTGAATGGAAATTTTCATTTATGCAATAAATAATATAAAATTCCTCAAAAAGTAGCTTGAAGAGTATTTATTATACTACAAACATTGAAAAATGTTTCTTCATGTATACTAAAATTCATTCAAAAAGAAAAATTACATTCATGAATCATGTCCACCTAATCTCCTTATATCCACTTAACCAGATCAAGTACAACTTGTACACCACATTTATTTATCTTGGTCTTCCCGCAATCTTCTTTCTTTGGCATCCATGCCCAAACTATGGTATTAATTGGAATAGATCAAAGTTCTGTGTCATCAAGATTTGGTACCCAATATTGTTCTAAAATATTTCCTTGTATTTCCCTAAACTAGGCTGCCACCAATCAATCTTTACATGAAGGGTCTCGCTGTCATCATCCTGGAAGATATCTGAGGTGGATTTTTCCATCCAAATCATTTCTCCTTCATCCTCATTACCTGATCTAACAAGAAACAACTTCCTTTTCTCTACATCGGTTCTAGGATCGAATGTTGGCTTTGGCTTGTTGCACTTGGGTCCAACATATACTAGTTCATCTATCACATTATCGAAATCCACATCCATAATACTTGATATTGCATGGAGTGCAATACCATCAACGTTAACATTTTTCCTCGTCTTGGGCCAAAAATCATTAGAAGAAGAATCACTTTCATCCAAGGGTGTATGGTCATTATAGATTCCATCTAATGCATCAAGAACTCTTTTCCAATAATCTATTTTTTTATTCCATTCCTCTATAACAATTGGTGAATTCTCATTGCCAATAGTCTCTTTCCACATTTTTATGTATGATGTTATTCTTTCCTTTAGTTCTTTTAAATAGACATCATTGTCTTTAGGACGTAAGAAAGATGGCTTCCATGTGGGCAATATAGGTCGACCTTCATCATCTATATTCAAAAACTCACTGTGGTTCCGACCACTTAATGTCTCTATTGGATTCTTTATACCTCATAACTGGAACATCATTGCGTACAAGAAATTGGAAGTACTAGACATTAAGATGTCCAACTAGTGCATTTTTCCCCTCCTTGATGTACCCATTAAGAAAACTTTTGAAGTCATACACTTTGCCAATAAGTTTAGGTGGAAATGCCTATTTTTCTTCTATTGTGCAATATGTATACATCATCTCAGATAAAAAATATATATCTGTGCTTTTCAAGTTGGAAGACATTCTTCTGTAGGTTCTATCTATGTCTTCATGGGTGTGCCCCACAAGCAAGAACCCAACCTCAATAGTGATGAAGACACCAAGTGTAGTAAATAGTGATAGAAACATGAAAACATAACGATTCTTATTATCACTAGCTACATTGTCCAACTGTAACAATAAATGTGGAGGAAGAGGTTTAAAATCAAGATTTTGTTTTTTTGAGCTTCCATTTAAAGATAGGAAAGCATCCTTATACACTCTACATTTTGAGTAAATAGAGTTTTGAAGTAATGCATTTGAAAGTGGGTTTCTTGAACTTCCACTCTCATCAAGCAAATCACGATACATATCAAGGTGTGGGTCTTCAAGGTCCCCAATCACTTTGCAAGAGATGTACTGGTAAGTTGTGATCCCATGTGTAAAAATGGTAGGGATAAATGACCAAAACCTCATGTGTTATGCCCATGTTTTAGCACACCTGAAAACGACAAACCCAAGTTTGTTCCTGCAACAAATTTTGATTTGACATGTAATCTTGGGATTGAAGTCTTTGTTTTGTCCATTTTATCATGGATAATGCTCAAGTATTCCTTTGGATACTGCTCTGACATAATTCTATGGGAATAGTAGCAATATCTTCCACACATAACAATCTTGTTATGTTTCTTCAGTCTAGCTCATGCCTTTTCTTCCAGCTCTTTTGTAGTCATTGTCTTCATCTGTGCTTTCAACACGATACATTCACTACATTTACTGAAGTTAGTGTTCTTTGAGAATGCCATATATGGAAAATGAGTATTCCAAATCTTTCTCATTGTTTGTTGTGATATTGATGGAAAATTGAGCTCTTGAAGAGCCTCATTGATCTCTTTTAACAAAGAACTTTGGGTGTACGTTGATGGCAGCAGTATTAAAGGAGCAGACGTTCCATCTTATTCAACTTGTTGTGTTTGGTTCAGTGAAAAATCTGAATTATCCATGACAATTTTGTGCAATATTTCTATGGTTGCCACAGTATGTGCACATGGTTTGCATTTGTTGGTGTTACCATGAATTCCTTTGACAGGTCCTTATTGGAAGTTATGTTGGTAAGTATAGAAGGTGCTTTGAGGAATATTATGTATCTTGCACCATGCTTTCTTACAAATAATATCTCCATTAAACCTCATGTCCTTTACTTTCCTAACAGTAGTAGGTAGGCCATGGCCATGGCTCTTTGACATGATTGTGTTGGAAAGGAGTGAATTCAAGGCAAATTCCCTAATGTCATTTTTTAAAGAGTTCCATACCCCTTCTAGCAGCTGCAATGGCTTTCCTATCCACATGTTGAAGACAATCTTGTTTGCAACATTCATCTGCTACCAAAAGTCAGTTTCTTTCTCTTCATCTCTCTGTATTTGAAAGTTTCCAACTTTTTTTGTAGCCACAACTCGTTTAATCCTTTTATATGGCCTCGTTATGTGCATAGAAATTGAGGCTGGATCTTTTTCATTATAAAGATCACCATCCCATGAGTTTAAGGGACATGTGTCCTCTATAAGATCACATACCACCATTTCATTGGGCGCCTCCTTGATATTTTCATTCACCCTTGTAATCTCACCTTCATTGTCCACCAACTCATTTATTGACCATCTAACCAAACAATGTATAGACCTATCTCCAATCCTACATCTTTCACAATTTCTTTCTATCTCTTCCACAAAAACACCGAATTCCTTTTCACCTAACCTTTCACCCTCAACCATGTCATCCTCACAGACATTAACTATGATCCCTTTGACAATGCACATGCTTGTTCCCGTGCACTCATGTGTAAGAGAAAACTTTTTGCATGTGAATGTAAGCCTATCTTGGGGAGCATTTACTTGATGATCATTACAATGAGGTTCCAAATCTGATTCTGACAAAATCTCATAAGATCCCAATGGACCCCTAGTGTATTTTCAAATCTTGTTGGATGTGTCAAAAGAGCATCATGTTTTAACACCTTCTCAATGTTAACCAGTATGGATCCTTTATTTACCATACTTCCATGCACCTTATGACCAATCTTTGTATTGAA
>LPNX010050880.1:923-39200 GCA_001517045.1 Pseudotsuga menziesii
TTTGTTATACCTGCGCACGCAGAAGTTTCAACCCACAGTCACTCGGAACGAACGTCGTCGTATCCGTCACCATGCCTCTCGCTACCTCCTCATTGGAGATGTCCTTTACCGGCGAGGAATCGATACGATTATTCGTCGTTGCCTTACACATACGGAAGCTGAACAAGTCCTTAATGACTGTCATAGTGGTGCCTGCGGCGGCCATTTCTCAGGGATGGCCACTGCCCAAAAGGTCGTCCGCGCTGGATATTTCTAGCCCACACTCTTCACCGACTGCATCAACGCGGTCAAACATTGCCATAACTGCCAACTTTTCTCCCCCAAAGCTCGGACGCCACCTGCTCCGTTACACCCAGTAGTCACTGTTGGTCCCTTTTGTAAGTGGGCCATCGACTTCATGGAGTGTAGACCCACGTCAGCGAACGGCCATAAGTACATCATTGTCGCCGTACATTATTTCACCAAATGGGCGGAAGCCATGCCCACCTTCAATTGTAAAGCTGACACAGCTGCCCGTTTCTTCTTCAACCACGTCATCACTAGATTCGGAGTCCCTAAACAATTGGTATCCGACCATGCATCACATTTTGAAGATTGTGTGTGGCGCGAGTTATCCACCCTCCTCAAGTTCGAACACCAATTTTCCTCAGCTTACTACCCCCAAGGGAACGACCAAGTAGAAGCAGTTAACAAAATCCTAAAAACCATACTCCAACGCATAGTTGATCGGCATAAGTCCAATTGGCACCATATGCTATTTCCTGCTTTATGGGCTTACCGTACATCCACCAAGACCGCCACTGGTTTTACCCCATTTCATTTAGTTCACGGTGTAGAGTCTGTCCTCCCCATTGAGTGTCAGATACCTGCCTTACACATCGCTGTCGAGCTTCTCCCCGATACCTCCCCCCTTGAGCAACGTCTGCTATCCCTCGAACAAGCCGACGAAGATCGTCGTGCTACTCTCCAGAATATCGAAGCTGCCAAAACACGCTCCAAAGCCCATTACGACAAACATGTTCACCCTCGAACTTTCCACGAAGGGGACCTCGTCCTCGCCTATGACCAAGCCAACGACAAAACTGGTAAAGGAAAATTCGAGTCCATGTGGCAAGGCCCTTACATTGTGCAAACTTGCCTCGGCAAGGGGGCATACATTTTAGCAGACTCTGAAGGACAACCCTTCTCCAACCCCCGGAATGGGTTGTATCTTAAACGTTTCTACCCATAACCGAAACCGTGACCTTCATTGGTTCGCATTTGCACAGTTTGCTCTCTTTTTGTTTTTCACCATTTTTTACCACAATCTCACATTTATCGCATTTTTGCATGCCCACAGATGGATCCTCTTCCACCTTGTTACATCGGCTTCCCTGATGGCGCCAGCCGCTGGTCTTCCAACCTAGCTTCCGCAGCATGGGTCTTATACTCCCCTTCCAACGAACGCATCCACCTCGACGGAATATGTATCGGCGCTGCCACCAATAACCAGGCGGAGTATGATGCTGTGACCGGTCTCCTAACTGCTGCCCTCCAGATGGGCATACGTCACCTTCATGTGTTCTTGGACTCCCAGCTTCTTGTCTTCCAGCTCAACAACTGCTACCAGGTGCGTGATCCCTGCCTATTTAGAAAATTCCTGCGTACAAAACAAATTAGCCGACAGTTTGAATCCATTACATTCACACATGTCCCAAGAGCCTACAATAGTGTCGTAGACCAAATGGCGAACAATATCCTAGACTGGCATATCAATCACACTATGTAACACCTCCATCATGCATCATTACCCCATAGCATATCATCCAAATATACCAAAAACCAAAAAGACTGCATTGCATCAACAATTGCGTACATAAAACATAAAACCATAAAAATGACATTTGCATCCATAGGGGCATCCACGTGCCTAGTCATACATACATCATATCATATCAAAACAGGGGCATCCACGTGCCCAACAGCCTAGACTACTTGCATCCATGTGCAGTATCAACATAGAACATATCATAAAGCACATCCACGTGCGTACAAATGAGACAACATCATCAAACAATGTGCATCCACGTGCATATATATATACAAGTCACAAAATACATGTTCAAAACTATACATGTTCTGAGTACCCCAGTACTCAGCTATAAAAAAAATATGTATGTACATCCCTCAACACTCATAAAATACAAGCCGCAGCTACAAAAATCAGGGAGAGCCCCCTACTCTCCCTAGTGGGAATCATACCCCGGATCACTCTCCGTGTCAGCCGCCTCTGACTCCTCCTCCTGCTCCTCCTCCGACGAGTCCTCAGCTCGCCTAAGCCTCGGTGCCCTCTCCGCCAGGAGAGCCACCCGGAACGCTATCCCTCTGAAGTCCCGAGGCGCCTGCCTACAATCCCGAATCGTATCTCGAGGAAGGTCCTCCCACCCCACCTCGCTCACTCCCACCAACAGCCACTCCAACAACGCCCGTACAGACTCTAGCGCCCCATCCGCGTCTCGCTGATGCACAGGACCTCGCCCGAGCACAGCCGGCACTGCCACAACCCCTCTACGGGGCACATGATCTCGCGGCGGCCTCGGACCCACATATTCAAACACCGAGTTGTCAGTCACCATATATATCATATATAACATAAAAAAATGGACCCAACAATTAACATCATACATACCGTCTAGACCCCATGCCTGCCCAGGTGGCCATGGCGCATCCGGATCCCCTGTGTAGTCCATGCCTCTGTAGGGGTAGTCCTCCAACGCCAGCGGTAACTGCAGCCACTACATATATAGCTCCTAAGTGAAATACCACCCCACGTCCCCGCCGCCCCGGCGACGCATCATCTCTCCCCACCGGATCATCCGGGGCTCCCTCGGGCCTCCCTCTCTGACCGGCACCCGCGGCCGCAGAGTAGGAACCCTCTCCATGAAGAAGGCCACTAGAAACGAACCAAAGCAAAATCCCTTGCCAGCTTCCTTCGCTGCGGTCAGCTGTCGCTGCACGCAGGTCAGGAACATCTGGCCCCACGCATAGTATGTCCCGGCCAGCACTCGCTCAACAATCTGCATCTGCCCCCCAGACACCTTCTCAGGTTCCTGGGATCCCAAGATCTATACAACACAAGCGGCCATCGCCTGTACAGCTGCCTCCCGCAAATCCTGAATCCGGAGTGAATTCCTATGCACCCTCGCGTCTGCCCTGCAAAAGCGCACTGCCAAGTCATCTATGTCGAGATCCGCCGAGACCCGCAGCTGTGTATCCGTTACCCGCCCCAGGCAGGGTAACCCCGTCAAGAAGTAAACATCGACTAGGGTGAGATCCACCCTCTCTCCTTGTACCCGAAACGCCTGTGTCTCGGGCTCCCAGAAATCAATCAAATGGTTGAGTAGTAAACCTGCTGACTGTATCATCGGAATCTCCGCGAACTTTAGAAGTCCGAAGAGCGCCAACATAGACCGCACCCGACGGTCCTCTCTAATCGCAGTCACGAGATCCTCTGGCATCTCTCTCTCACGCCATATCACCCGTGGCATCCTGAAAATCAAACAAAGCAGTCTCATTAGGCTCATAACCAAATAACAGACCGGCCCCACCCATCCATAACCCCGAACAGCCGTGGTCCAAACCGCGGCTGTCAAGCCCGACAGTCGCGGTCCAGACCGCGACTGTCCATCCCGACAGTCGCGGCCCAGACCGCGGCTGTCCAGCCCGACAGTCGCAGCCCGGACCGCGGCTGTCCAGCCTGACAGTCGCGGCCCAGACCGCGGCTGTCCAGCCCGACAGTCGCGGTCCAGACCGCGCTGTTCAGCCCTACTGTTGTGGTACAGACCGCAGCTGTCCAGCCCTACAGTCGCGGTCCAGACCGCAGCTGTCCAGCCTAACAGTCGCGACCTCTGACCGCGGCTATCCAAGTCGAACCCGCGGTCGCAGACCGCGATTTCAACCGCTGAACCCGCGGTCCACACCTATAGACCGTACAACAGCCCCCGATGGGCCCCACCAACCCCCCAACCCAAAAAATCACAACAGGTGTCGGTTTAACAGAATACCTAGCTCTCCCGAATCTCGAATCCACCGGTCAGATCGTCCAAAAATCAACCGTAAGCTCTAGTTCACTCTGATCGCAAATCAATCTCGAATAGTGCAAATGACGTGTCATATGGGGCCCACTTACTATTTATAGTCGGTTGACTTTATTCTTGTTTTGGCCATTCTGGACCCATCCTGAATCCGTTTTCCGAACCGTTTCCACCATTGGAACCAGCACGACTAGATCATCCTAATGGTCACCTTGTTGCATCTTTTTGACTACATCATTTTTTGCCCATTTTTTAGACATCAATAGTCGTCTCGATTAGCATGCCCCATCGGCTGCCGTCTGATTATTCCACACTTTTTACATGAGCCATTCACTCCTGTCATACTGCAAAGGTTTCGTTCTTGTGCCACCATCCATTCACCCTGCAAGGAGATCCACCAGTGTTCCCCCCCGCCATCAGCTCTGCTCATCATAAATGTCCCCTCATTTAACACTTCCTCCTTGCCTGACCATTCCAAATATAGAGTCTTCTTATTTGCTTTCAAACTCCTTAAAATTGAAAGCAACCACGAGCATGAACTGTCATGGGCTCGCAAAATCCACATGACAGTGCCATTTCATTTCATCAGAGTCTTCTTATTTGCTTTCAGACTCCTTAAAATTGAAAGCAACCACGAGCATGAACTGTCATGGGCTCGCAAAATCCACATGACAGTGCCATTTCATTTCATCAGAGTCTTCTTATTTGCTTTCAGACTCCTTAAAATTGAAAGCAACCACGAGCATGAACTGTTATGGGCTCGCAAAATCCACATGATAGTGCCATTCCATTAATACAGAGTCCTCTTATTTGCTTTCAGACTCCTTAAATATGAAAGAAACCACGAGCATGAACTGTCATGGGCTCGCAAAATCCACATGACAGTACCATTTCATTACTTCAGAGCCTTCTTATTTGCTTTCAGACTCCTTAAATATGAAAGAAACCACGAGCATGAACTGTCATGGGCTCGCAAAATCCACATGACAGTACCATTTCATTACTTCAGAGCCTTCTTATTTGCTTTCAGACTCCATAAATACGAAAGCAACCACGAGCATGAACTGTCATGGGCTCGTAAAATCCACATGACAGTACCATTTTATATCCACACTTCTTCTAGTTCTATAACCCATGAAGAAGTCCCCCCGCGCCTCTCGGCGCTATGATCGATCCTCTCGGCAGCACCCCCAATCAGGTCGCCTTTGTTCAGAGTATTCTGCAGTTTCCTACCATGTTATCACAGCTTGAGTCTCCCTCAGCCCAGTGAACTGCCCAGATCCCTTACAGCTATGATCCCTTTACCACCAATCAGTTTCATGTGCTGCCCGATCATCCCCGCCATCATACTCTGAACAAAGGAAGTTTGAGTCCACCCACTCTACTTGCCCAGTTAGTCCCACCAGTTTATCACTCTTACCATCAGTACTATCACAGTTCAGTTTTGCACCTCGCGCTCCTGTCAAGGAAACATCATTGCCTTGATAGTTGCAGGTCTCCCTCTGTCGACGACAACTCTTCTATTCCAGAGGATAGACCTAGAGGTCCCTGCGTCTTGGACCCATCACCATTTGTGGTGAGTGCCTACAGACCATTTTGAGAGGAGCCATCATTGCCTCTTCGAATAGTTGTTTCTCACATGCTCGACTTCAGCACCCTAATCGCATCGTTTAGAATCGCGCAGGGTTTATATCCATTCCATTATTTGTCGAAGACCCCGGATTTCCCCAGACTCTAGCACATTGGTGAGTCACTTTGGAACGACCAGTTATATGTTCCCGTGGGTGTCCGGGCTGGGTTGACGATTGTATTCGGAAGCCATCCAGTTCCATGCTTCCTCGAGTACCCAGTTCAGTTCCAGCTCAGTGTACCATTGCACGTATGACCGTTGTCCCTCTGATCCAGCAGCGCATCAGTTCCTTCAGAACCACATTCAGTAGCACTGCTGCCATTCCAGTGTATCAGTTTGTCAGCTCAGACATGATCAGCTCAGCAGTATGATCCAGATTTGTGTCCCTTCCGGACCCTCATGATATGCACAGTGCTTATCTACTACAGGTCCTTCATTTTGGGCCTCACACAGTTATTTTTATGTATCTTGATACGAGCATGGGAATGCCCGCCTCGTCCATCTATTGAGAATTTTTCCTCATCCAGTATTTGAGGACCATTTATATTGCTATGTTATATTCTGATACGAGCATGGGAATGCCTGCCTCGTTCATATTATCAGATGATCCCTCATCCATTATTGAGGTTATGTACTTTTCAGTCCTTGCAGGTGGTTCGAGATCGGTGTCCCGGACTTCAGTTGCTTCCTTCTCTTCTCCACACCCCAACACAAACCAAATATGACTCATGATGTCCATCGGCCATATGATGAGCTCCTGCCCTCGCACATCAGGGGGAAATCTGTTAACACCCAAAAATGGTTAACTACCTCATCTACCCCACTACATGGCTCATTTGTCCATTTGCCTACCATATTTCCCTGAAACTCCCACTAAAAAGCCTCCAAAAGGCCTAAAATGCCTCCAAAAGGCCTGAAATGCCTCCAAAAGGCCAAAAAACCCCTTTTTCCTCCAAAAATATCCAAAATTCCTCTAAAAATAGCAAAAATCCCCAAAAGGGAAGAAAAAATATAAAATAATGAGGAAAAGGAGGAAAAAACCCTAAACAGGCTGCCCTAAACCATATGGTTTCCAAAACCATGGGCCAGCACTCCACCACTAAAAAACTATAAATAAGTGGTGGAGACCCCTCATTTCACATCCACAGTCATAAGCATCCTGCCTCTGCCGAAATTATTCTCGAAACCCTAGCTTACCATCAAGCTACTTTCACCATTGAGAACTCTTTTTGGCCCATTTCCACCACCGAAGAAGGAAAAGAAGCAGCTTGGAGCTCGGAGCCACCGACATCGGACCAGCGCAACGGAATCCACCAACCTCCTCATCGGAGGTAATATCAATAAAAATCACCATTATACATTTCTTTACTGTTTTGCTTCAAGTTATTTACTTTTTACTGCTTTAGCTTAGTCTTTGTTTCTGTTTATCTTTGTTTACATCATTGAACTGCTACTAAGGATTCCAGATTCCTTAGTAGGTGCTCATCAGCACAAGCTAGGGTGAAAACCCTAGCTACAATTATGTCAAATGCTTTTACATTATTGATTATATATGCTAGAATAGATGTAACACCATAATATATAGAATGCTTGTATTGTTTACTTGTTGTTGAGGAAGTAATATAACAATTCAAGCCGAAGATTGGAAAGCTCAATGGGGATCTACTTCAACCGTCCAGAATAAGGTACGAGGTATGAGCCTTTAGTGTTAGACGTTTAATTTCTATTGCATATTGGAAAGGATTGATTTCTGGAGTCAAGTTGTCTGTTGTGGTACCCCAAGCCATAGGAATTTCTCTCCATAACACATGTCAGAAATGATCCTACACTTACATCTGACCATGGGAGGAACACATCCTAGAACCATATCAGTAAGGCTCATACACTCATCACTTCCCCTTGGAAGGAACCTTGATCTGGATAACACCAACCTTCTCCCTGAAGAACTCAAACTTCGCTCTAGCTAATGGTTTGGTCAACACATCAACTACGCGCTCATCCATCACAACATACTAGAGATTCACTACTCCTCTCTGCACCATATCTCTTATATAGTCATATTTTTTCTCGATATGTTTCGACTTGTCATGGAACATCATGTTCTATGACAACTTCACACAACTATGGTTGTCACAATATATACAAGTACCATCCAACTGGAGATCAAACAATTAAGATAGTAGCTTCCTTAGACACACTACTTCCCAACTAGATGAACAATGTGCGACGTACTCTACTTCGGCTTTACTCATTGACATGCATGACTGCTTCCTGCTAAACCAAGATATCACACATGATCCCATAATGAAGCAACACTCCAATGTGCTCTTCCTATCAATGGCATTTCCTTCCTGATCCGAATCCACATAACCCTCTAGGTTAATTTTTTGATTTGCCTCATACTTGAGCAAATAATGAACTGTACCCTTCAAGTTCCTCAAAATATTCTTTGCAGCAATCAGGTGAACATGTCTCAGATACGTCATGAATTGGCTCGACGTGTCCAAAGCAAAGCAAATATTCAGTCTCGTATTCATGAGGTACATCAACAACCCAATAGTCTGACGATACATCGTAGCATCAAATGACTTTGATGAATCATCACTCAATAGGTTTAGGTTTGATTCGATATTTGTGTTCATGGCCTTGTAGTCCATCATACAGAACATATTCAGTATCTCTACTACATACTTCCCTTGTCCTAGGGAGATTCCATCTACATTCTGTCACACCTCCATGCCTAGAAAGTAATGCATCATAGCCAGGTCTTTCATCTCAAACTCAGTAGCAAGTTTCCTCTTTGTGTCAGGAATCAACCCGTCATCTTCTCTCACAAATAGGTCATCCACGTATAGTAGGAGTATCACTGGGTTCCCTTCCTCAACCTTATAGTAAAGGTTGGAATCCGCTTTACTCTTGGTAAAGACCAAGCTAGTAGGGAAGCTGTCAATTATTTCGTACCATTTCCTGGGTGCCTGTTTCAAACCATACAAGGCCTTTTTCAATCTGCACAAATGATTCTCCTTGTCATGTGTTTCAAAATCGAGTGGTTGCTCGACATACCCTTCCTCTTCTACTACACCATTCAAGAATGTTGTTTTGACGTCCATGTAGTGTATCTTCCATTTCATCACTGTAGCAAAAGAAAATACTAATCTGATGGAAGTGAATTTGGCTATAAGTGCAAAGGTTTCTTCATAATCTATCCCTTCCTTCTGGGAGAAGCCACATGATAGAAACATTGCTTTATATTTCCCTATGTTGCCATCTGTAGCATGTTCGATCTTAGAGATCCACTTGGAAGTCACAACAGCCTTCCCTTCTGGTCTTCAGACCACATCCCAAACATAATTCTTCATGATAGACTCGTACTCCTCAACCATAGCATCCTTCCATTATTTATTTTATGTCACTTCTGCATAGTTGCAAGGTTCTTTATCAATCACGTCACGCAATAGGGCTACATAACTAGAGTAGGACCTAGTTCTTTTCCTTTCTCCATGCATTTCTTCTGGAGCCCATGCTAACCCAAAAATCACCCACTTAGCTCTCAATGGCCTACAATTCCTAAGGACACCATCTCATAACCCCCATATCACTCCATCAAACCTTCCATTAGACCCCCACACCTCCAAAAGAGCCCAAGGATGAAGAAAAGGGATAAAAACCCAAAAAAAGAGCCCAAAGTATTCCCTTAGGAGCTAAAACCCTTGAAAAGCGGATAAATCCATAAAAGGGGCTAAAGTTAGGGAAGAAGGGGATAAATCCTTGACTAAGGGATTAAAACCCTAAAACCCCTTGGAAAAGCTATGAAAGGAAGGTGGGGGGTCACTCTCAAAACACTTCTCTCTTGCATATTGTTATTATTCCCGTGGATGCCTTGAGACACATTTGCCTCTCAAGCAACCCTCACTCCCTCCATCTCCATTTCCCCTTGAGCCATTGCTCCCCAACCAAGAGAGGTGCTCCCATGAGCTAGGGCATGGTGGGCCATTTCCACCCAAGAGAAGGTATACCCAATGGTTTATTTTTCTTTTGCTTAATGTTATTTGTTTTATAACTCTCACTTTTATTTGTAGGTTTTGTTCTTAACATTGTTTTGCAGGTTCTCCATTAGATCTTAGGTTTGTTTTCACATTTTAAGGAGGTGGAACCCTAACCCATTTTTTGCAGAGGGGTTCTCCATAGCTTCATTTTCTTCTTTCTGCCATTAGATTTAGTTTACTGTTCTGTTTCTATTATTTCCATTTCATTTTTCTGCATTTACCATTAGAAAGAACCTACCCTTGTGCCCTATAAACATAATGAAGCCATTCCTACCCCTGTAACAGGGATAAATCCTTGCTACAGAACTGACGACCATACTAGGTTGATCCCATGGGATACTTGGGCCAAACTTTTTATTCTCAAGTTTTTCAAATTGTTGCCCTAGTTTCTCAGAAATTTCATGTTAAATCTATTTTAGATTCTTGTTTATGTGCATTTCTAGTTATTGCTGAGCCTCATCAAGGCCAATCCAATCCCATTTGGCCATAGTACCAGTTACTATTGGCCATTCTATGGTTTGCAAATCACTAAATTGTGCAAAAATGATTGAACCAAATTTCTGAAAAATTCACCTGTATTCGGGCTTGTTTTATGCCCAAATAGTTGAGCCATTTGCAAATCTACTGGCTATTAGGGGTAAAAGGGCCCATTTCCGAAGTGGGTTTTCAACTGTTTGAGGTAATTTCTCACGGTGTGATCAAAATCCAATTCGTAAAAATGAGAATTTTATAGGTGCACAACCCATTTTTCGGCTTTTTAATTTCAGTTTCTGTTTTTATTTTCTACATTTTATTTCATGAACAATGTGTAAATGTTAATTAAATCATTATGGCTTAATAAAATGAACCTATTCTAACTAAAATCAACTTAAAATAAACCATCTTGCTTCCCCCTTCCTCCTCTACCCAGTCATCGCCCTTCGGGGTATTCTGGGATACAACGAAGGGCAAGCTCGTATAGATCTAGGCACTCCATGATATTGTTCCAAACCAATAAAATAGGGTGACCTAGAAGGTAGAGGGGGAAGAGAAGGAGGGCTTCTCACGGTGCTAAGCGTCCACCCTATTGACCAACCTAACATTCGGGAGGTGACCTGAGGATCTACGGATGGGCTTAGTCCCATTGTGTTGAGAGCCCAACACCTTCTCTTGGTTGAAGAGGAATATCACTCTGAGGCAGACATCTAGTTAGGCCAGCAAATGTTTAGGGTTAATCACTGTACTTGTTTTCAATTTCTGTTTATTTATGCTTGCATACACAACCACAATGACATGAACTCTACCATGATAAATTCATAAACCATATTGCAGCAACCAAATACCAAAAAAAACAACCAAACAAATACACCATACCAATTAATTAACCCAACTCAGTTCATGACGTTGAGTGAGATTTAAAATCTACTAATTTACACTAAGTCAAAACAACTCTGCAGTCTTTGAGGACATAAGTCCCTGACTGCTTCAACTGTGGGAAGTACTTAGGCTCTGCCCAGAAACTCATTCTGAGGAGTACCACAGGAACTCCAGAGTAGATGGCCTCGAAGAGGAATTTCCAAGCGAAACGAGCAACGACTCCTTCCGATTTAGTAGAAACTCATTTGAGGAACAAGCCAAGCATTGTCTTCTGGCAGTCTTGGTGACCGAGAGACCACCTTCAACCAATAGGAATCCATTGAAATAGGGGTCCAAATCTCATTACCACCAGTTTCACACATAAAATCAAACATAATTGATTCTCCACGTTTCTCCTCACGCCTAAGAGGCGAACCACCACCATTCGGAACACTCGATCGACACCATCGTAGCCATTCTCAGCAATATCCCACACCATCAGAGGGCCACATAGCCTCTGAATCTGATTCAGACCCATATCAGTCTGAACTAGACCTTCACACCGCACCATCTAGCCCCGTGGCTAATACAAATCCAGATCAATTTTCTGGCCTAACCTTAGCAAGTGGACCCGTGTCCACATCACAACTTGTTACCCACAACCTGGCAAGTGGCCCAAGCATAGTCATGCAAACTATCATTAGTCGACTACCACCACCTATAGTGACCAACCAAGCTAGCCCACGTACAACACATGGGGGCAATGGCCCTTCCACACATATTGCCCCTCCTGCCACACAAGGGGACACTGGACCATTTACCTACATTGCCCCTACTATCATACATGGGGGCAATGTCCTACCACTCATACCATCCCACCCACAACACTTGGGGACATTGGCCCATCCGCCATAGTGCCACCGCAAGCACCCCCAGTTGTGTAGATGCAATATGCACCTGCAAACCTCACCACCATCGCAGCCCCATCCCACATTAACTTGGGGTCAAATATGCCATTCATGGCTCGTTTGAACTTTCCTGATTTAGCTAGATTAACAAATGACCCCATCCGCCACCAAGCTTTCTGGCCACCCATGCCAACTAAGATTCCATTAGACATCCCGAAGTTTGAAGGAAAAGCATGGGAATGTCCCCAAAACCACATAATGACACTCCATCTATGGTGCTCATCCAACAGCATTGTAGAAAAATCCATCAGGATGAGGCTATTCCAATGCACCCTTATAAGTGCCATGGCCAAATGTTACATCGAGCTACCACAAGCCAAGTACCCGGACTTCAAATCCCTATCCTTCATGTTCCTACAGTATTTCCAACTCCATGTTAGATATGAGGAGGGGGTGGAGATCCTACTATCCTACTGTCAAAGCACCACCACTCACATAACTGACCATATCCATGAGTGGTAGTGACATCGTAGCTTATGTAAAATCCAACTAGATGATAGGATCTTCTTGGATTAGTTCGTTAAGACTTTGCTCTTGCCCATCGCAAAGGACATCACATCCGAATGTCCCCAATCTGAAGAAGAGGCCATATTGAAGGCCCAACAATTTGACTTTATCTAATCTAAGTCTGGATACCTGTACACTGTCGTTCCAGATGCTCCTCATCTGAGTACCTCCTACCATGACGCATCGGGGGTATCCCACACTGCGGAAAACATCATAGGGTCAGTCTCTCAACAACCACAACCTTGACCAAGACCACTTGCCATCACACCACAACCAAGAAACACTACTAATGCTGCTTACCAAAACCAAGATCCAGACTATGCTAGAATGATGTCCCAGTCTGAGGCAACGACTTCCTATGCACAACCTATGCCACCGCAGTAGGCTCAGGACATGGCTTGGCCAGCACAGTAGTATGTGGGGAAAATGCCCACATTTGTGGCACCACCACCCCCACAAATATACTATGCACCACCAGTACAACAAGTCCAAGCCCCCGCCCTGGCTACACCCACTCCATTGGGACAATTGTTCGTACAAAAAACCTGTCCCAACCAGCTTGCCCCCAACAATAAACAAGGGCAAGCTAGAAAAAACCAACCCCACAACCAAGGCAATAAGAAACAACAAGGAGGCAGTCAAAAACCGAATCCTCCCAACAATGCCGTGGTAACACAAGCTATCCCAGAATCCCCCATGACCAAATGTACCAAGACACAATGCCCCATTGTGCACAAACCAACCATGCACACTCTCTAAGGTCTATGGGCACTACACATTAAAGTGCCCCCTCATGGGGTGCACCAAGCAAGGCATTCAGAACGAGTTCCAACAAGCTTCCAATGCTACAAATCAAGCACAACCCAACTCGACACCATAAGGAACTTTTCCCATGGTGCTTCAAAACCCACTGCCAGTCCAAGGATTGGTGGAAACCGCACCCCCTCCCCAACCTAGCCCCAACGCTCTGAGGGAACCGCCCATGGCTGAAACAGGTGTTCACAACCTGCTATCCATGACCACTGAAGAGGTCAACTTACAGACTAGATGAAATCAGTACAGTACCACCACCGAACCTACCGACTCATCAGCAGCATCCATGTCTAAGACAACCAACCTACCTCTCCAGTTACCCTCGTTCATGTGCCCCCCCATATGCAGAATTGCCAATAATGCCACATCTAGAGCTGCAGTTAGCTATAGCATTGTGGATGATTTGACCCAAATGACAACCGCCATGTCTGCTCTTGAGGTACTTAAAATGTGCCCAACATAGAAGAAAGCCTTACTGGATTCTCTAGGGGTAGTAGAACTCTCCGACTCCAAGTTGATCACCTTTGACATGGAGAACGGGGAACCACGCATGCCCTCCACTATCACCTTCCAAATCCCAGTGTGCAGTTGGAATTTGGTTGTGCACCGATGCATAGTGGATGAGGGGGCATCCATGTGGATCATGTCTACCTTGGTTTGGCAGAAGATTCGATCAACAATTCTGCAACTGTCCTCCATGAATTTGCAGGCTTATTATGAACATCCCACTAAATCCCAAGGAATCCTCCCCCATGTCCCCATCACGTTAGCCAGGAAGACAGTCCTGATTGACATCGAAGTCGTCAACACTCAACTAGACTACAACCTCCTCCTTGGAAGGAGTTACATGTACACCATGCAAGCCATCGCATCAACTGTCTTTCACCTCATGATGTTCCCCCACGAAGGGAAGATTGTGATGGTTGACCAGATCACCTACCATGATCCGTAAGGGTTAACAACACCTTCGAACGTTATCCCTACCATCACCACCATTGAGCCGTAAGGAGTGACCACACATGCTAACGTCATCCCTGCAACCAACACTGTGGTTGAAAACACACCAGATTCCCCACCGTTGAATGTGGGCCTTGGGTTGTTTACCGATCCCACCATGATGGATCCTTTCCCATTGGTGTCACCACCACTAACAAAAAATCAAACTGTGGACTTATGCATGGTCTCATCAAGCACCGCTGCACCCAAACAACAACCGCAGCTACACCCCCAACCAGAACCACAACATTTTCCGCAGCCACAACACCAACAGTAGCCGTAACATCAACCGCAACAGTAACATTACGCGTGGCCGCAACCACAACCTCACCCCCATGTGCAACCGGCTGGGAGTTATGTGGGCTTATCTCCAGTTCATACAATTTCCTTCCTCTTTCCCCCACCTGGTGTCATGAGCAAGTCGGTCATGGCCACCTTAATACTACCCAAATTTATTTTGGAGATCCTAGTGTGGTATCTTGATACACCAACTCAACTAGCAATGCCCAAGGTTGTGTTAACCTCGGTGCAACCTATTGCACTTGAGTCTCACCCTCCACCTGGTTCGTACAAGGAAACCATCGCACCTGCACCTACACCGCCCCAACCCAAAAGGGCTAGGGGTAAAAACACCAAAGGGACCACAGAACCATGACAACTTCCACCTTGTGCCGTATGTGAACAACAACGCCATCCAAATCAGAATTTCCCTTAAATCCCAGTAATCCATGCACATATGGATGCCATGGATACGAATGAAAACATCCTCCTGGTTGAACTCCCAACCGCGCCAGTAGTTAGGAACAAGGAATTGAGGACAAACCATGCTTGCTCCCTTTGCAGCTTGTATGGACATTACTCCCACCGTTGCCAAGACCTACCTAAATTTTGAATGGCTCTCACTGACCTTTGTCACGATTCCCTTGAGTCTGAGATCACCTTGATCGAAGAAGTTCAGCAACCACCACCTTCTTCAGACACCATGTCCATTTACATGATGTCCAGTTCCACCGACCCGCTCATCTCCTCCTCCACTGATGGCCCATCAGACCTGTCACTTCATTGCTTCAACAACAATGAGGAGATACTTGAAGCTCTTACTACCCCGGAATACCCATGGGATGACATGCACTATCGCTCGTTCTTCCTCCTAGAAGAACTTGTGTCAGAGTCTGACCTGTTTTCTATGAAGACCAAAGATTTCATCCATGGGAAGGTTGACTGGTTCAAGAACCCAATCCTAGCACTTGATTCCTTCGAAGAAGGGAACATGGCGAATATTTATCCAACAATTAAAATCGACATCTCAACCAACTCTGATATCATTGAGGAAATCATGCTGGGGGCATCTTGCTCCCCGGAAGAGGTCGATGCCTACATAGCTCTCTTCTAAGAATTTCGCGACATCTTCACCTGGTCATATGCTAAAATTCCCGGCTTAGATCCATCCATCGTGGAGCACCACATCGACACATGTCCAATGTGGCACCCATACGCTAGAAGCAGCGGCCCATCCACACATCAAAGTGGATGCGGTGAAAGCCGAGCTAGAGAAGTTGCGCACAGCCGGCTTCATTTATGCCAATGTTCTCGTGAATAAAAAACAGGGTACCATTTGCATTCGCACAGACTTCCATGTCCTTAATGGGGTGTGTCCCAAAGAAAACTTCCCCACACCCTTCATTGATCAGATCATCGATGCATGCACTAGACATGAAGCCTTTTCCTTCATGGATGGTTTTTCTGGATATAACCAAATCCAAATCCAGAAAGAAGACCATTATAAGACGGCATTCACAACACCATGGGGCACATTCACGTATCGAGTAATTCCCTTTGGCCTAAAAAATGAGGGAGACACCTTTCAGTGTGCCATGACACACTGCTTCCGCAACCTCATTCACATTATGTTAGTTTGTTTCGACAACCTCATTGCGTGGTTGTAGAAGCAAACACAACACATAGACGACTTGCGACAAGTCTTCATATGATGTCGCCAGTACAAAATCCACTTGAACCCATTCAAGTGTGTTTTCTGTGTCCCCATGGGCCGTCTACAGGGATACATCATGTCTCGCAAAGGAATGAATGATGAACCTTGGAAAGTCCAAATGAATTTCCCTCTAATGTCACCCCTTTGAGTGATAATGTTACAACTTGTATTATAGTCTTTCCATTTTTTTTTTACACATTTTTTTTCAAAATTGAGTCTTATGTATATGGGATTCCCAGATGGAGCAAGCAGATGGTCTCTGAACCTCACCTCGGTTGCATGGGTAATCTACTCCCCATCGCATGAGTTGATCCACATCGACGGAATATGCGTGGGCACTGCAACCAACAACCAGGTAGAATATGATGGTGTCAATGGCCTCTTGGCCACCACTCTTCAGATAGGAATTCACCATATTGATGTCTTCTTAGACTCCCAGCTGCTTGTTTCTCAGTTGAACAACCACTATCGAGTACGTGATCCCTGCCTCTTTAGAAAGTACTTGCACACTAAACAAATGGTTAGAACATTTGAATCCATCACATTCACACATGTTCCCAGAAACCTCAATAGTGTCGCAGATCAAATGGCTAACGATATTCTAAATTGGCACATCCACAACCGCATATAGGAAAAATACAACTATAACATCATGCATAACTATGTCTAAAAATACACACACAGTGTATAATACATCACATAGACATTTGTATTCCACAGCATCATAAAAAGACTCACATAATAAAACCATAAAAGCGCATCCACGTGCGTCAAAAATATATAGATAACTAGATAAGTCGCATGTCCAAAACATGTCCAATACAAAATGAGAAGCCACATATGTTTTCTCAATACCATATACATAGCGACACAAAAACTCCTTAGTGCACCAATGTACTAGGGGTACCACCATCAACTGCTAATTCAAAGTCACCCAGAACCGGTTCAAGACACCTCTCACACCTCTGGGCTCAAATTTCCATCTCCTTATGAGACCATTGTCTCATGTTTAACAAACAAATTTTGGGACCGCTCCCCGAAAGTTACCTCAATTTACTAGCCATAGCATGGTGATGCAAGTGTCTGTGGACTTGTACTTGTATCACTCTTGCCTACGCAACTCATGCGAGTTTTCAGGCCGCCGCCCATTAAGGACTATAATTTTACTTTTATTTTTGTATTTATAATTGTCTTTTTTCCCCGCACCTTATGCAGAAATCTAGACCATCATCCACAAAAACCTTTCCTTTTCTTCCATGTATTTGGCATATAAGTGTCCATGGCCTTGCACTCACATCGCATGCAGTCAAGTTCGTCCACCGCAACACACACACATGCTCTCCTGACCTCTGTCCGAGAGCCACCTCGGTTTGCATGCCTTTTCCGCATCGACTCACAAGCTTCTGCCGTGATATATCCCATGCATATATTGGTATGTTTGAGAGCCTTCTGCTGCGTCCATACTACGTAGATGACCTTTGGAATTCTGTCCACCATCCCTACATGGGGCACCTCTCATGCCACCGTAGTCGATTGACCACACGGGAGTTTTGTTTAAGCTCTTTTCTAACTCCTTAAAACAATGAAAAGATAGCTGAGTGCAACTGCTTCCCTTCCCACTCTCTAAAGTATAGGAAAGGGTGTCTACATCGTCTCGTTTACCTCCTTTTGCGGACCATGTAGACCATCAATTGAAAAGGACCTCTGTAGCACACTCAAGCCAAGACCATTCCCCTCTACATACTTTTATGCTTTCTCGGGAAGAGGGGCCATACTTTACAAAAAAGCTCAGCACCGGTTGTCATTAAGCTCTTTTCCAACCATCTCATCAAGAAAATATTGCTGAGTAAACTTGGTTTCATTCATACTCATAAAAGTATCTGAATGACTGTCCAGTCAATATAGGTTTAACCTTTTCCGTCCTAATTGGACTACCAACGGTAAAGAAGTCTCTCATCCCCTACAGGATGGGTGATCTCTCCAATGTATACTTTTATCCTTTTTCAAACACAGGAGGCTACCAATAAAAAAGAGCCCCCACTGGAGTCTTCTTCGTGCTTTTAGAATCTCTAAAATTGAAAGCACCATCGAGCATTTACCTTCTCAGGCTCACCAAAAATTCGTGAGATTGTACCACAACGGTATCCCTAGACACCGCCCCACATAAAATAGTTTGGCAGCATCCCCACATTGGGTTGTCTTTGTTCAGATTACTCAGCAATGTGTCTTCCTTGGATCCCATCAGTATCAAAATTGTCCACCTCCTCCAAGTATTTCCCATCTACAGCGACATTCCTAGTATTACAGCTATGATCCAATTCCCTTGAGTAAGTTTCATTTGCTTCCTGGTCTGCCCTACCATCGTACTCTAAACAAAGGAATTTTGAGTCTCCCACTCCCCCCTGCCCCTGTTCAATTCTTTCCTTTCCCTCCCCTCCCCCCCAATTCAATGAATCTGTCTGTCGATTGCTTCACACCTTTCGGTTATCCCTCGTGGTCCTGGTTAAGGAAACATCATTTCCTTGACTAGGGGCACGTCTCCCTCTGTCAATGCCAACACAAATATTCTATAGGATAGACCCAGAGGTCCATGTACCTTGGTTTCATTTACATCATTGATGAGTTCCTTGGACCACTTGAGAGGAGTCCTTAGTGCCTCTTGGGATGGTTGTTTCTCATGTGCTCGACTTCAACTCCATCATCTCATCGTTGAGATTTGTACAGGGTTTGTTCTGCAAAGTACTTGGTCAAAGACCTGAGATGTCACCCAAGTCTAGCACATTAGTGAAGTCCACTTGAGGGACCTCAACAGGTTATGTCCCTTGTGATTTATGGGTTGCATCGGAGACAATGTTCAAAAACCCCAGTAGTGCTTCGATATACCTTTATGATTGATGCATCATACTTGTACTGCAAAGACTCTGACTCTCAGTCAGTGAGTCCACACAGCTATGTACCAGATATAGTAGACTGTCAGTCATGAAGATATAGCATTCCATGAGAATTCCATGGGTCCAATGCACCAAATCAGTATTGTATTTATCCTCACATTGAGGCAACCATCATTATAACAACAGTTGCATATACACAGCTCTTGTATTTTAGAGCATACGTCAAATTATTATTTTGACATTGTCACGAGCATGGGGATGCCCACCTCATCCATATACATGTCACACATTTTCTGTATCTCACCCATTGATGGGAACCAAATTAATACAAAAACCAAAAGCCACCATGCCCTAGCCCCGGAAGCACCACCTCTACATAGCAAATCCTATGATGTACGCCGGACATATGTTGATTTCATGCCCTCACACATTAGGGGGCAATCTGTTAACCCAAAAATCCCTCACTTCACTCGCAATGGCCTACACCACCCAAGGACACCATCTCATAACCCCCATATCACTCCATCAGACCTTCCATTAGACCCCCGCACCTCCAAAAGAGCCCAAGGATGAAGAAAAGGGCTAAAAACCCCCCAAAAGAGCCCAAAATATCCCCCTAGGAGCTAAAGCCCTCAAAAAGGGGCTAAAACCCTAAAAGGGGATAAATTTAGGGTGAAAGGGGATAAATGCCCAAAAAAGGGGCTAAAGCCATGCCCAAGAGCTTAAAACCCTAGAACCCCTTGGAAAAGCTATAAAAGGAAGGTGGGGGGTAACTCTCAAAACACTTCTCCCTTGCATATTGTTATGTTTCCCATGGATGCCTTGAGACACATTTGCCTCTCAAGCCACCCACATTCCCTCCATCTCCATTTCCCCTTGAGCCATTGCTCCCCAACCAAGAGAGGTGCTCCCATGAGATAGGGCATGGTGGCCCATTTCCACCCAGGAGAAGGTATACCCAATGTTTTATTTCTATTTTTCTTAATGTTATTTGCTTTATAACTCACATTTTTATTTGCAGGTTTTGTTATTGACATTGTTTTTGCAAGTTCTCCATTAGAGCTTAGGTTTGTTTGCACGTTTTAAGGAGGAGGAAACTTAACCCATTTTCTGCAGAGGGGTTCACCATAGCTTCATTTTCTTCTTTTTTCCATTAGATTTAGTTTATTGTTATACTTCTATTATTTCCATTTTGTTTTTTAGCATTTACCATTAGCAGGAACCTACCCTTGTGCCCTATAGGCATAAGGGAGCCATTCCTACCCCTGTAGCAGTGATAAATCCTTGCTACAGCCCCATATATTTCTGCACCTTGGATAGCCTCTCGTACCCATGAAAGTTTTCATTTGTAAGGATTCTTCTCCTGGGGTGAATCTACAGGTTCCTGGGGTTCTTTTATTTCTCGATATTCTTATGGAGTTTCTTCGTTCATAGTTGTATCTCGGATCCTAGGTACTTTTGTTTCTTCAAGGTCTTCAATAGGTCTCTTTCTAGATTTGTTGTAAGCCATGTATTCATCAAATGTTACATCCCTACTGATGTCGATATTCTTTAATCCTCAGAATTATATTATGTAATCCTTTGAGCTTTCACTATATCCCACAAATATACACTTCTTTCTTGATGGATCTAACTTCGTCCTTTTTTATTTTGGAATGTGTATGTACACTAGACAGCCAAATATTGTAAGATGACTGAATTCTAGTTTCTTGCCGGAGAATACTTCTTCTGGTGTCTTGTTCTCAAGTACTCTATGTAGAGTAAGGTTCTATACATACACATATGTCCTAGAACCTTCTTCCCATAGATGCATGGGAATATCTTGATCATGAAGCATTGCCCTTGCTGCTTCGATAATCATTCTATTCTTCCTTTTTGTAACTCCATTCCGTTGTGGATTATATGGAGTGGTTAACTCCCTCTTAATCATTGACTCTCTACATTGTTCCTTGAATTTATCTGATGTGAGTTATCCACCATTGTCTGATCGAAAGGTATCTATTTTCTTCTCTGTGTGGTTCTTGATCAAGGCATTGAATTCCTTGAATTTACTGAATACTTCATTCTTTCTTTTTAATAAATATATCCATGTCTTCCTATAAAAATCATCAATGAAAGAAACATAATAAACGTACCCACTCAATGAACTGGATGACATCGAACCACATACACCAGAGTGGATTATTTCCAAGATTCATTTTTCCTTGCTCTCACTACTTGGAAATGTCTTCTTTGTGTTCTTTATTTTCACACATCCTTTGCGAACACCTCCATGCTTTGCCTGTATTTTTGAAATATATTCAACAACTTTTCTTGCAAGTGGTAGTTCCCTATAGTGCACATGTGCAAGCCTTCAATGCCATAGTTCATGGACCAAGGCTTGTTCTGGTTGGCCCTTTGGCTTGTATAAGGCTCCCTCTTACTCTCCAATCACTACTGCATCATCTATAGTATTTCCCTTTGGCCACATAAGGACTTGGCCATCTACAAATGCAACCCTCATGCATTTTGCATCTAATGTAGAAATGGAGAGGATATTCTTCTTTAGCTCTTGTACAAACAAGACATCGTTCACCTTCATAGACTTTCCAAAGTCTAGCTTATACAAGGATTCACCACTACCTTTTATGGGATTCTGGTATTCATCCCCAAGTTTCACTTTCTGGGGTGACTCATGTTCTAATAGCTTCAAAAAATATTCTTTAAATCTTGTCATGTTCTTGGAAGCCCCACTGTTTATGAGCCAATCATTGCTTCCATGTGTGACAGTTTTCGTGAGGGAAGAAATCAAAACACACTCTTCATCACTTGAAGAATCTCCACTTTCTTGTTTGACTCTCTTTATGGGAGGTTCATCATCCTCTGCAGTGTGAGCATGATGCCTTCTTTTGTTGTCCTTCTTCTTGTGAGAGCCGCCCTTATTTCTAGGACAATCTCTGGCAAAGTGCCCTCTCTCATCACATGTAAAGCATATGTATTTAGATAGATCTCTGTTGGATATTATAGGGTTATCTTTCTCATGAGAATGCTTACCTTTCGGATGATGATAATCCCTTCTTATTTTCTTGGAGTGTGTTGTGAGGGATTGATCTTCATTTCCCATATTTTCTTCTCGATCTACTATTAGAGCTTCTTCTTGTGATAATTCCTCCCACAGCCTACTAAAAGTGATTAGCTTTCTTCTAGCACAAATCCCTTGAATGAAGGAGTCCCATGACCTAGGGAGACCATTGAAGGTTGTCATCACAATTTCTGCTTTCTCTACTTCTTCTTCTACTACTCCAACTTGTTCTTTGATTTGAGAGACCCTTGTAAAGTATAGCTATATGGTCTCTGCATTGTAGATGTTCACATTCTTCAACTGGTTTCTCAAATTCATCTTCTGATTTACGTTCTTTCCTCTGAATAGCTTGGTCAAGGAATCAAACATCTCTTTAGGTGTCTTTAGGGAATACACTTGTGGTATAAGGTGATCCTTGATAGAATCAACAATAATTCTCTTGGCCTTGACCAAGTTCTTCTTGTGTAAGGCCTTAGCCTGATCTCCCTCTGGAATTGGAACATTTCCACTTATGTAGGAGTCCAATTGATTTTGTTCAAGAATGAGTGAGATCCTATACTTCCATGCTCGAAAGTTATGAGCTCCCTAAATATTTTCATCAAGCTTGGTGTGATGAGACATCTTCAAAGAGAACCTCAAATGGAAATACAAAATATTTCGATCTTACGAATTTGAGACGTGGAAACTGGATCTGGAGTTGATTTTCTAGAGTGCTCATTTTTTGGTTCTGGGAAAAATTAGGGTTTGAATTTCCTGAAGTTATACTCAACCAAAAATTTGATATTAGTCTCTAAACTTTGATTTTGATGACGAGAGAAATCCTATGTTGGGCCCACTCAAAGTTACTCATCTCTGAAAAGCCTTAATTTCCTGCAATAGTGACAAGTCAAAAAGTGAAAATGCTCGGAATTAGATTCTTCTTTGACAGAAAGATGTGCCCTTCAATGGAGAGTCAACCTAGCCTCGTTTTGTCAATGATATTTGTAATGTCCCCAAAAATCAAAAAATAAATTATTAGGCTACTAAAAACTACCTACAAAAAACATTATTCAACTTGTGGAATATAATGTACACTAGTTGTACCACTGTTTGGTTGTAAGTTGTTCTTATGTTTTATCATATTACTTTTAGTTATACTTATTGTTGTGTCTTAATGAAGATGTCGTAATGTCGATTACTACATTGTTCTTATGGTTACACATTATTGTGTTTGTATCATTACTTGATTTCAAGCTACGTTCATTTCTGCATAGTCTGACTTGTTAATTAAATGGTTCTAACTTAACTTTCTTTCTGGAACTAAAGTGGGTGGAGTGGGGGGACTAGTTCTCCCATGATGGTCTGAGAGGTAAAGTTCTTACTTGTCTAGCAAGCTTAATTAGATCTTTTAAGTAAGGCACTTCTTCCATCTCGTATGCAAATTATACTCAGCAATGAAGATTTGTTAAAGTGTGTTGAATGTTTTGATAATTATCATACCTACTATTCATTACTACGCTTCATTACAGACTCAGATTAATAGCAAGGTAATTATGATCTTCATTAATTATTTAACATATATAAATTATCTATGTTACACCTATTATTCATTATATTGATTTTTTCATGTTTTAATTTATTATGAGCATTAACATATCTTTTATTTAATTATTGGCAGGTTATAAACTTGGTTAAAGATCAAACTTTGATTCATTATGCACAACAATAATACCCTGGCATATTTCATATGCCATGGTAACTAAGCGTTAAGCTTAGGGAAGATAGATATGCCATGGATCAAGGCTTAAGCTTATGGTTTAACCGATACCTAACGCATGTTGTACTGTGTACATGGTGAAATAACTTTGTGCATTAACTTTGGAATAATGCATACATTGCATGGACTATACCTTACACGATACCTTGTAATATAATCTTGGGGTGACAAGTTGTAACATAAGTTTTGGCACTTTATGCGATGGGGTTTAAGACGTACATGGGAATGGAGACCCATGTTAATGTAACAAATGAAAACTATGGAATTGTGGGTTTTGAGTTGATAGTTGACACCAGGCTGGCACCATTAATGCTTCTTGTGGTTTGGGGCAGCCCAAGCTTAGGGCTTGGCTCCAAGAACGACTTGTTAATTTTGCTTGGTATGTTGATGGTTTGCTCTCAACTCTGCACTGTGGATGAAGGAAACTTCTTAGTTGACAAATGTAAGTGTGCATTGGGTTTTGGAAGTGTTAATGGTTTGTTTGCTTGCTTAGTCGACCTTCATACTTCTCATCCATTCATAATTCTAGTGGTACCAGGTGATAGGGTAAGCAAGGATTGGGACGACTCAGAGCTTCACTGTCAGCTCCAGGATCATGCCAATGTAGTCATGGTAAGCCTGCTACACACGCGTAAGCTTGGCACTTATTGACATTGTGGTTATGACTGGGTTATCATGGTGTAGTTTGGGTTTTACTGTGGAATTTCAATTTTCCTTAGGGCCTATGTATGCAAGGTTTGGGTTTGTAAAATGAATAAGGGTACTGTTAGTAGCTAAATGGGGAACTTTCAGAGTTTTACAGAATCTGTGTTTTGGTTTATGTAATTCGTAATTTTAAATGGGGTTTTAAGCCATGGGATACACCATTGCTTGCAATCGTTCCATAGCCCTTGGAATGACTGTGTAAATTGTATTTAAGGTCATAAAACACTGATTTTCAAATATATATTGTGTTTACTTTATTTTTCCATTGTTATTAAACAGTACTGTGTATGAATCCATCCTACGTCTTTATTAATGCATTGTGATTATATAAACCTTGGGTTTACATATGGTGTTCAACCTTCATGATGAGTCTGTGTATTGTTACATCCATTATTGTTAATAGTTGAATGAGTGGAAATGATAGTGATAATGAATGGCTTGGGGCCATGCCGTGAATTGCATGAACGCCCTTCCATGGAAGCTGCGACAGCATAGAGGGTTTAGGATTCACGATTTGGTTTTTAATATGTAATGTGGATTTATAAATACACAGTGGGTGTAAACCCTTGGTTGACATGGTTGCTTTAGATTTCATTACAGAGAGGGTTTTATATTAGGGGATTGTGCGTGTATTTTAAGTGGCCGAGGCCATGCTTACAACATAGGGTGTAGAGACGTGAGTGTCATGACCTTGTCGTAGCGTAGTGATGTTATTATTGATTAATGGAGCTTGTATACACTGTGTGTATATTGTGGCCATGATATATGTACAATGACTCCAGAGGATTCGAATCCTGGTCGTGGTTGATTTAATGAGTATGTATTTAAACTGCAGGGTTACATTTTAGGATTAGGATCCCACAGGATTTGATTCCTTCCCTCTCCAATATATTTACCTAGACTCGGTAGAGATTATGATATGGTTTATATAAAAGAAACGATTATTGTATACCATTGTATTTACGTGGTTTTAGTTGTTATATTCAATGAATGCATGGTTAATTAAATGATTATTGCTTATGTATTTTATGTTGTGGTTTTTATTAAGCCTTGCGAATTGGATTTGTATACCCACAGGGGTCGATACTACGACCTCTATGTAATTTAAGGGTTTTAAATATTACTTGGTTATTACTAGGTGATGGTTGTGATAAATATTAGATGGGAGTTTTAAATTATTTATGCATACGATTATGATGTTGTTTATTAAAATATTTAGGACTGTGGATTTTAAATAGTGAAAAGAGATTTGATCTTGGACAAAAGAATGGTCATGATACTTACTATGTTCGTTGTTTATAATGATGCTATTTTTTTAATGGAATGGTTTATTAATTAAGTTGTATTTAAATATGGGGAACTTAAACGGTCTTTATTGGTTTATTTATCTTTGATTTAATGTGGATCTAGTTCTAGTCTGTACTTAGTTGATTTGATTTATAATTCTATTCTATAACTATTAATGTATACTTATAAATAGTATTCTAATTTGTTATGGTTGTTGATGTTAATTACATAGATTCTAATCTAGGTTTTAAATGACACATTAGGTCTGAGCTAGTATTCACTTAACATAGCTCTGCTGACAAATAAAATATGTCAGTAGAGTAAGAAGGCCAAAAGAGCAAATACATCCTAGTTCTAAAATAAAACCTAGTTTATACTTAACCCAGTTTCAATAGTAAAAATAATATAGGAATTAAAACTAGGATGCAGAACCCTTGATAAACATTTATACATGACTTAAAATTTCATAAGCAAACTGATGAATAAACCTTGCATAACTATGTTATAGAAAATGACTTACAGCCTAGGGTTAATATTCAAAAATGCAAACCCTAGCATATTTTAAAGAGATAAATAATTACATAGGCCTAGGAAATGTAATGTAATCAATTGCCTACCATAGCCATTATTTATTATAGAAAAATGGAATAGGCAGTCTAGGGTTTGATACCTGTAACTTGAAGCTCTTTTAATGGTTGAATCTGCACACTGAAATAACCAACATTAACAATTCAAAGGTAAATATTACCTCTATTGTTTTATGACCAAATCACTTGGGAGCTACCATGTTCCACCCAACCATGACCCGGAATCATTCCTGGTTTAAATCCACATCCCCCTGAGCTGGAATCCAACATGAAAGTAGGTTAGAGCTCCTAAGTTAGGGTTTCGTATATGGTATATTAGGTCTGGATTATTTCTCCTTTTTCCTTCTAGTAATATGTTCTCCAAGAACTCCCTTGAGAACAAAATAGGTAGAAAATGACTCCTCCAAATGATAGATCATAACCCCAAGCCGTTCCTTGGATTGACACTTTATAGACATTCTTTTGAGTCAGAGGGATAGTTAAATCAAGAAACCATAGTTTCTTAATTTAACCATTTTTAATTTATTTGGCTAATTTTTAATATTTTAACTTAGGAACTTTCAACTAGTTCCTAATTAAACTTTTGTAGGTTTTGGACTATTTATTATCTTTAAATAATAAATAATAATTGATGGAGCTTTTCTTTCTTTCTTTCATCATTAATATTATTATTATGTTTATTGTTTATACATGCCATGTATAAAATACATAACAAGATCACACTTGTTAACAATTTTGTTTGGGCATCATATACCATGTTCCCTAGACTTAATGACACTTCTTCATTAAGGGAAAAGTAGGTAGATGGTTAGGTCTACTAGGCTAGGAAACTCTAAACATCATTACATCTTAGATTTCCCTCATATAATGTGGTAGTTCTTTAGTACTTGATGAGAATACAAAAATTCTAAATTTCATTTAATCACTTATAAATAAGTATGATGAGATCAATATTTTTCTCGAGTTGTTTTCACTCGGAAGTTATAAAATTATTTTCAGTAACTCGTAGCGCTTCTCAGAGCCCGTACTCAATGCTTTAATAGGGAGTTAAAAATTTAGTGCAATTTCAGAGCTCTTCGTTCAACACTAATGCTAGGATGTACTTGTATGATACACCTAGGGATACAATGGCCAAGGATCTGATTTTCTAGAGCTTATGCTCAACATCAACATGGAAGGCTCTAGGGCTTACGCTCAACACTTCCAAATCTTATATTTTCATGTGTTCCAAAGCTTCTTTCTCAACACAAATGTATGTAATCATGTGCTCTAGAGTGTTGGAATATATTATATTCCTTGGAAGTTAATAATGTATTTGTATTATGTCAAAAGTTGTCTACAATATTATGTAAAAGAGTAATACATTTAACCCATAGTTATATGGTGTTGTATTTACTTGGGTACAGTATTTGTCCATGGTATTGTATTAAGAGATGTTATTTTGGAGAATTATATTATCTCACATGCAATATGTGAGAGTAATTCTTCTTACTCTCTTAGTATATATAATGGTGTAGTGAGTCTCTACATAATTATGTATTCTTGATGTAATAGTGGTAATATTGTGACTCTATTGTAAATTATCTATATTCTTTAGGGTATGTGTGCTTTGCTCTCTTATAAGGTTAGAGAAGACATTCTGGAGATAATAGAAGAATACCTTTCTATGGATGTAGCCCATTAGGGAGAACCATGTACATCGGTGTTCTCTTGTCATTTTATTTTCATGTTCTTATCTTTTATGATATGTTGTTGGTTGCTTAGATAGGTTAACTATTTTAGCTTGACTCTACTATTCTAACATGGTATCAGAGCAGGTTTCTATGATCTACTACCTTCTATAGCTTTCAATCAATAACGATTATCATTTAGGCATTGTCATTTTGTTGTAGATTTGCTTTCTATCTAGGAGCCATTAGGCTTCTCTTCAGATCTAGGCATATTTCTGCATTTTTTTTTACACTAACCTTAACTTGTTGTGTAAGATTTTTGCAGATTTTTTTTCAAGGGTTTGTTGATGTTTTTTTTGTAGATCTACATGATTTCGGGGCTCTCCTCAAGGAGATCTTTCTTACGATTATAAAAATGGCAGTTATAAAAAAGGGCCATAAATTGGTCAGTTTTTACCAGTTCTTTATTATAACCTGTCTTTTGAATTGAAACAACCATTCTGGATCCACCCACGTGACCTTAACAGAAAACTGGATATTTTTGGGTTTCCTTTTTGGAATAAAAACGACAACTATACAAAAGGGTTGTAACTTGGTCATTTATTACCAAATTTTGTATTATAACCTATTTTTGGAATTCGAATAGCCATTCTGGATCCACCCATGTTACCAGAACAAAAAACTGGGGATTTTTGGGCTTTTGTTTGGTAATAAAAATTGTAGTTATAAAAAAAGAGCCATAACTCGGTAGTTTCTTACCGGGTGTTTTATTATATCCTATTTTTGGAATTGGAAAAGTCATTCTCGATGCACCCACATGACTAGAATAGAAGACTAGGATCTTTTGGGCACATATTTATTCATAGGGTTGTAAGTGAAAGTTTCTCCTGTTTTCACTACTGTGTTTTTTAACTGTGCTTTTGCAGATTCATATCAGTAAAGTGTAACCATTTTCAATTTCTTCATTGTTTTTTTGTCATTTTTCAGTATTATGGTTTATGTTATCAACCTAAATTACACTTCTCTGTCCGAGTGCCGACACTTCATATGTTGGCACACAAAAGGACACTTTTGGATTGAAGGTTTCCTAAACACTATAGATGGGCATGACAGGGGATGCATTCACTATCCAACCAGATTTCTATTTTACATTTTTATATGTTGATTACTGTACATGACTATCTCCATAGTAACTCGCATACGTACATGACTATCTCCACAACATCTCGTGTTCTGTAAGCGAGTATCTTCATTGAAACCCGCGTACAAATATGTATGTGGGTTTCCCTTATAGAAACTCGCATGTCATACACCGGTTTCCAATCTCAAAACTTGCGTACACATCCATTCGACATTAAAAATAATAAAACATGATTAAGGGATATTTTTTGAGCCTTAATCATTAACTGTCTCAACTGTCTCAACCTCCTCAACCTTCAAAACTACTCTATTTCCCAAAGTATAAATAGAGGCCTTGGGAGGGCACTAATCAATCAATCTTGGAGAGGATAGTGATGCTGGTGGTATATTTTTAGAAGTCTTTGGAGCAGCAGAAATCAGAATCCTTTGGTTGTAGAGTAGTCCTTGTTTCAAGCATTGGGTGGTACACTTATCTCATTCACTATTCTTAATAAAGAGAATTCTTCTTCCAACTTTGTGTTGAGTCTCTTTCATTTATCATGGTTTGATGATTTTTTTTTATTAAGCACTCTATATATTGTTCATCTAGATTATTATATATAGATGTATAATATTGTACTTGGAGAATTTTCTCTTTTTAGGTGAAAGAGGTTTATCCCTCAAAGCTTTGGAGAGGAGCAGAGAGAGAGAAGAAAAAGCTTGGATCAACCGCTGTTAATCGGATGAGTTCAACATTTATTCCTATTTCTTTTCGATACTTTAAAGTTGATTGTCTGCAAGTTTTAAAATTAAGTTGGTAACCCCAGATCCTTGGTTACAAGGGTGTTTATTCCTGTACAACAGAACTGGCGATTCCACTGGGGAGCCCAGACTACTGTGGGTTATTTCAATTGACCATTGCCCAGTCTTTACCTTCATTCTGTGTGTGGTGTCCCATCTTGGTTCATTCTTAGAGTGGTGTTTGAAGACCTTGAAATTTTTTATTTTTATTAGAAAATTTTATACATGTACACGGGTTGCTCTTACATACAGTCGCGTACAGAGGCCTGCGTACACAGGTTACTCTATAGGACAGTCGCATACAATACCTAGGTTACCCTTGTACATAGTCGCGTACAAGCCTGAGCATTGAAATTTTTGGGTTAGGGTTTTCTTTTCCCTGTCCCTCTTTAAAGTTTGTTTGTTGGTTGGTTTTCCTTATAAGTATTTCACTATGAGTTTGATGACTTTGTTGGCCACACGTTGTGCTTTCTTTTAAGGCCCTTGAGTTCTTATTGTTTGGATTGTATTTCTGTTAGCAGCTTGAAGTGGATTTTCCTATTTGGGTTATAGGTTCAAGTGATTGGTTGTCTGAACCAGTGGTCAGGGCTCTAGAAACTCTATATCCTATTCTATTTTCATATATCGATTGGTTTGCCACTTGCCTTTGTTTGATCTCAGTGATTTTCTTCCATTGTATCCACCCAATATAGGGTTCCAAGTCTTCCTTAGGTGGTTGATCTTTGGTCTTATTAATCTGTTTACTTCACTTTGCTTACTTTATACAGTTAGTTTAATTCAAGCATACTCATGTTTTTTGTGCATTTAGGTCCATAGTAGTCTTTGAAGATTTTAAAATGTGAAAAGAAAACATTTAGAAGATTTTGCATTTGATTTTACATAGAGTGGTTTTATTTTTAGTTTTTAAAATATAATCTCAAAAAAACTACAAAAAATATAGTCTTAGTGTTCTCTTTATCGTTGCATTTTTCATCAATTTATATTTACAAAAAGAAGAAAAAAGAATATTGTTTTTTTTCTTCGTAGTGATAATTTGCTTTGGAAGTATACATCATTGTTTTTACATTTCTTATCGAGTCAAAAAACATCATAGTATTTCACTCCACTTTCCTTCTGAGTAAAAAATAGCCCTTAAAATGAACGCAGTAATTAAAATCTATTAGTAATTTTTATTTTTTAGGGCCATACACCTACTAGCTTAGGCTAGACTTGTGGGATATGAAGTGTAAATTTCCCATAAGTTTTAAAATTTAGACATAGTGGGCCAATCGATAGGTAAATCCTTATGCTTATCGATAGTATCTAGGAAGCTCCTATCAAATGGGAGTCAAGCACAAGGCCGTGCAGAGGCATTGGAATGAGGAGATAACCCTCTGATTCCTTGTCGAAACATAAATGAGGACTTTTACGCATCTATGGATTCTGTCCTAGACATAGTTTTAGGCTCAGCTACCCTGCCCATGCATACGAGTCAGTATTGCAACTGTCTCCCCAGACTATTGGTATAGTTAAGGTAGCCTCTAGTCTGTTGACATCTAGGGTTCATACCTAGGTAAACCAGAAGGCTATTTCTAGTTCACCTTGGAAAGGCTTGGAAGGTAACCCTTGTTGAAAGTGTAGGAGGGAGGTGGTTAATTTCTCCACTTTTTCCTAAGAACCTCTTCAAGGATGCCAAGTAACTATTCTTCAACTTTCTTCAGGAAAGCATATCTTTTACCCTTGCTGACTGTTGAGACTTTAGGAATTTTCATAGTGATTGCTCTGTGGTTTGTCTATGTTTAGCCGACCTTAGGGTTTGAATTGTCAAATTTACAATTGTGGAGGACCAACCTATTACAAGGTCACAAATGTTGCAAAACCTTCCTCCTCTCATCACATTGGAACCTCCACCTCCACCTCAAAGGCGGAGATTGGACACGTATAGTTCACTTGAACTGACGGGAGTAAGTGAAGTTCTAGGTGAACCAGAACTTAGGGCTAACCGTTTTGATTTTAATAAAATTGAGATAGAAGACTTGCAGGCTGACGAGTTTTCAAGGAATTTTAATACACCCTTGACTGACTTAAATGAGACTGTGATCATCTAGGTTTGTCCTTTTGACCACCCATTTTTGGTGTCCCTATGGGCAGAATAATGTCTACTATAGGAGAAATTTCTTTTTTTTTCACCTCAGCCATTCTGGCTAAAGGGGTACTACCTCCCCTTATAAGTACCCCTAGATCTAGCATACCTACTATGCCCTTAACTCCAGCGAGTCGAGTGGTTCAACCGCTAGTTCCCACAATCCTAGAAGGTGCTTTTGGTGGCATGGTTATTGGGATTCCTGGTATACCTACTATTCCTTCCTCCTTTGCACACACTACCCAGAGTGGTCTGGTAGGATCCTCAGCTTTTTACCAAGGATTTCCTTGGAATGGGGGGGATATTCCCCCATCCACTCCATACGTAGGCCCATCACCTTCTTATGTAGGAGTGCAGTTTGGAAACAATAACCCTTACAGGAAATGTTTTCAAAATTTGGTCTCGGCCCCCTTCACAAGCTCTCCCTTTTTGTTGTTTAGCGGAGGGATACCTTCTCCTATTTTTCAAACCCCATTTTCTACTGGGATGGCCAGAACCTCTTATATTGCACCTCCTACCCATAATATTGTGGCTTACAGATGGAATCCATTTCAAAGTAATCCATCCACTTCGCAACCGGTGGCAGGGGGAAACACCACCTTTACATATGGGAATTTGGGGGCAAGTCCCTCTAACACCCACACTGGCACTTTTAGTGCTTCGATTTGACCTAAGCTTCCTTTCCTCAGAACTTTAAACTTGCCAAATTTGTCTAAATTAATGAACGACCCAGTGTGGCACTGAGGCCTACCCACAATTCAAAGAAACCTAAGCCTGGACCCCATGCCGATGGTGTGGTTGGGTCTGTAAACTCTCCCATTGTAGAATATTTGGCCAAATAGCTCTATCAATTGTCCGTCAAAAATTCTACGGCAGAGGCAGAAAAGGATTCCCCCTCACCCCAAAATGAAAATGTTTTTGCACTGACCTCTCAGAAGGGAAATCAATAGCATGGTGGGAAAAAGAAGAGAGGAAAGAAAGGGGAGGGAAATCAGAACAAGCAGAAACCCACAAATAGTGTTGATGGGAGCAATAAAGAAAAGAAAAAGGTGAAATTCCCGTGTAAGTTGTGCCATGAGGATCACCTCACTCACCTTTTTCCCCTTGTGGAACAAGCCCAAAAGCTGCTAAAAGCTCAACAACCTGCTATCCCGAAGGATCCTTTTCCCAAGGGCATAATTCTTCTTCAACTTCTAATGTAGCAAGGGGCACTCCAAAGGCCGCTGACCCCAATTATATCAACATGGTTCGATCTTCGACTTTCCTACAAACCAAGATCAAAGACTATGAAAAAGAGACTTCTGAGAAGGGTAAGTCTATAGGTGAAACTTCTAACCCTCTCATGATCGATAAGCCTGCTGAAACTATGCCTAAGATACCGAAAGGTGTCTTTAAGAAGACCTTGCATAACCCTAATTCTAGGGCTGCTTCAAACTACTCCGTGGTTGAAGAATTAGCCCAAACCCCTTGTGCAATGTCAGCTTTAGAGGTGTTACAGAGTTGTCATGTGCAGCAGGATGCACTCTTAGCAGCCTTAGGCAGCATGGACTTGTCAAGTCTCATGGTGAAATTTCACTTGTCTGATTTTAAAATTCACCTACCTTACCATTTAGCCTTATCAATAGATGTCATCCATGGTGGAAAGGCCATTGGAAGGGTATTTGTTGATGAGGGTGCTTCTACATGTGTTATGTCCTTCTCATGTTGGAAAGCTCTCGGATCCCCAGAGCTAGTTCCATCAAACACCCTGCTTACTGCTTTCAACGAAAGGTCATTTCGTCCGCATGGTATCCTACTGGATTTTGAAATTAAGATGGCAGGGAAAGCAATGTCTGTTGAGGTAGAGGTGATTGACACACACTTAGATTATAACCTACTTTTGGTAAGAAGCTGGACTTATGCCATGTCTGCTATTGCCTCGACTGTCTTTTTGTGGTAGTATTTCCACATGAAAGGAAGTTGGTTACTGTTGACCAACTTGATTTTACTCAAAATGACCGCATGGATTCTAATGAGTCCACTGTGCCATTGGTTAATCAAGTCAAAATGGTGCACAGAGCTTGGGGGATGGAATGTATGCATCACTGATGGGCACATTTGATCTTCCAGCCCTGATTAACTATATAGGTTCTATTAGTGTGGCGAATTCCATAGCCATGGTTGTTGATAGGACTGATCCTTGGGAACTCCCTTACCCCCATGAACCAAAAGTGACCTTATCGACAGTGGAAGTGGCCTACGAAGCTATAACTGAAACCACTGTTGATCTCATTCCAGACCCTCTCACAGTCTTAGAGGACCTGAAAGAAGTTTATTTTCCTGCTTGGGAAGAAAACTCTTCACATTCTGCAGATTGTGTAGATATGTTTTTACCCACTGATGAAGCCATTCTCGTAGCCATGTGCGGGCGTGATAATATATGCGAATATCTTCATCATCGATCCTATTTTCTTCAAGAGCTAAGTAGGATAGAGAATCAAGAGTTTCATATGATACTGGAAAGCGATGTTTATACACCCATCAATCCCTTACCGAGTGAAGGAATGTTTGTTGAGGAGAATATGGAAAACATTTTCGGTAATATCCCTATCAACATCTCTGTAAATCCTAACATTGTGGAAAATATACATATCATTGCAAACTGCTCTCCTGAGGAGATTGCAATCTATATGTCCTTGTTTAAGGAGTTCCATAATGTTTTTTCCTGGTCATATGAGGAGATTCCAGGCATTGAGCCATTGATAGTTGAGCATGAGATCTGAACATACCCTGACACTAAACCTGTTCGACAAAATTTAAGACCTGTTATCCCACGTAAAGCGACGGATGTGAAGGATGAAGTTGAAAAACTATTGAAAGTTGGTTTTACTTATCCCATAGCTCTAACGGAATGGGTATCCAACCTAGTTCCTATTGATAAGAAGAAAGGGACCATGGGCGTTTGTACTGACTTTGGATATTTGAATAAATCATGTCCTAAGGACAACTATCCCATGCCATTTATAGATCAAATTATATATGCTTACACGGGAATTGAGGTTTTTTCATTTATGGATGGTTTCTCCGGATACAATCAAATTCAAATAAAACCAAAATACCAACATAAAACTACTTTCATTTGTCCTTGGGGTACCTTCGCGTACAAAAAAATGCCCTTTGGATTGAAAAATGTTGGGGCAACCTTTCAACAGGAAATGAACTTTTCCTTCCATGATATCAAAGCCATTGTCAAACCTTACCTTGATGATCTTCCTGCGCATTCTCGTAATAGAATCGGTCATCCCGATCACTTGCGTCTAATATTTGAACGATGCAGATACTATAAGATCCACTTGAATCCCCACAAGTGCGTGTTCTGTGCTGAGTCAGGGAGATTTCTCGGATTCATTGTCTCTAACAAAGGCATTCAGGTGGATCCATTAAAAGTAGAGGCCATTGTAAATCTTCCTCCTCCTCGTTCTATCAGGAAACTTTAGAGCCTGTAAGGAAAGTCCAATTTTCTTTGATTTTCCATTGTAAACTATGCCAATATTACCAAGGGTTTCATGTGCCTTCTAAAGCAGGACACCCCATTGGTATGGGATGAAACTACACAACTCACTTTCGAGGCATTGAAAAAATCTTTGTTGTCAGCACCTTTACTACATCCGCCGGATTACTCTAGGGATTTTATATTGTATCTGGCCACATCCGAGTCGACCATTGGGGTAGTCTTGGTCCAAGAGGATGATAAGCTCTAGAAGCATGTCATTTACTCTCTTAGCCGTGCTTTACCCAAACCTGAACTCAAGTACTCCCATGTCAAGAAATTGGCCTTAGTAGCTGTCTATGCTGTTCAAAGGTTACGTGACTGCATTTTAGTGAGGACTACAACAGTAGTGGAGGATTCTAATCCTTTTCAATATGTTTTTCCCCGACGGATTGTTGGAGGAAAATTCAACAAATGGATAGTCATTCTCTAAGAATTTGACTTGGATTTTTTGTCTGCTAAGTCTAAAAAATCCTTAGTCATTGCTGAGCTTATAGCAGAGTTTCCAACAAAAGAAGATGTAGTCATGGAAGAAGACTCATTCCCAGATGAGCATATCTTCTTGATATCCACCTCTGACCCCTGGTATAAAGATATACTTATCTACCTCCATACTTTGAAGTATTGTGCAGCTTCCTCACAGCAGGAAGGACACAAATTACACCTTCATGCCAAGAACTACTTCATCATAGGAGATAATTTATATTGTAGAGGGGTAGATTCTAGTTTTCTTTGATGTCTTATCCATGAAGAAGCAGAGATTGTCCTGAATGATTACCATAGTGGAGCATGTGGGGGTCATTTAACTGGGTTAGCAATGGCCCAGGAGATACTACGTGCCAGTTATTTCTGGCCCACGATATTTAAGGATTGTGTGGAAATCGTGAAGCGTTGTCATCCTTGTCATCTTTACACCAGAAAAATGCGGTCACATCCTGCTCCATTATTTCCCGTTGTCTCAGTGGGCCCCTTCATGAAGTGGGGGATTGATTACATGACATGTAACCCATCCTCAGATGGGGGGCACAAATATATCATTATTGATGTGGACTATTTTATGAAACAGGAAGAGACAATGGCCACCTTCAAATCCTAGGGGGAAACCGCAGCTTTTTTCATGTTCAATCAAATTATAGCACAGTTTGGTATACCCAAGGTGATTGTCACTGACCATGGTAGTCATTTTCAAAATAGCATGATGATGGAACTGCCCACTATGCTTAGATTCAAACAAGAACATTCATCTTCCTACTATCCTCAAGCAAATCGTTGGGTTGAGGGTGTTAATAAAACGTTGAAGACTATCCTCAAATGTACTATTGATGTAGCTTGTTCTAACTGGCATATCATGCTATATCCTGCACTTTGGGCATACCGAACTAATGTAAAAAATACTACAGGTTTCTCCCCCTTCCAACTCATTCATGGGGTGGAAGCTGTTACCCTAGTTGAATGTGAAATCCCTTCTTTGAAAATAGCTATTCATGTGTTACCCGATACGACGGAGATTAAAGAACATCTAATACATTTAGAACATCTTGATGAGCAGTGTAAAGATGTGCTCACAGCAAACCGAGCTCACAAAAATAGGGCCAAATCCATTATGATAAGTCAGTCAAACCTCAGATTTTCTCTGAGGGGGAACTTGTTTTGCTCTGGGACCAAGACAAAGAAACCCTAGGGGCAAGAAAATTCAAGTCCATGTCATTGGGGCCTTATGTCATGTCGAAGGTCTTAAATAAGGGAACATATGAGTTAATCAATTTTAATGGGAATAAGATACCTGAGCCTAGAAATGGGCTTTACCTAAAAAAGTACTATGCTTAGGCTTAGCATTTTTTCTTGTATTTTATTGTATGTATTTTTATGTACACTAGTTCATCAGTTTGTGTTTTTTACACCATCTGCTGGTTGTTTCAGATGTCTTCTGAGAGGTTTGTAGGTTTTGTTGATGGCACTAGTCGCCATACTTATAATCTAGCTTCAGTGGCATGGGTCATTTATTCTCCTTCAGGACAGTTAGTTGCCTCAAGAGGCGCTTGCTTAGGTCCTGATTCTAATAATGTCACTGAGTATAGGGCTGTAATTGAGCTTCTATGGGATGCTTTGTCACACGGTATCACTCAGCTGGAAGTCTAACTGGACTCTCAACTGGTGGTTTCCCAGCTCAATCGAGCTTATCAGGTGTAGAACCCTATTCTATTGCGTCAGTTTATGCAAGTTAGGTTATTGGAAAGAAATTTTGAGTTCATTACATTCAATCATATTCCAAGAAATCAGAAAGCATCAACTGATGCATACGCTAATTACATCTTGGATTGGCATTTAACACATTTTTTATAAAAATATACAACATACACATAAAAAATGTTTGTAAATAAATTGACA
>LPNX010050880.1:39428-147861 GCA_001517045.1 Pseudotsuga menziesii
GCCCATCAAATACCCTAGATCTAAGCCGGACCACCCTAGTTAGCTAGACCACCCTGGTCCCCCCAGTCTCCCTGTACTTTAGATTCTTCAGCCTCCTCGGCTTTAGCATCCTCAACAGCATCTATGTATACTAAAACTGCTCTGGGTACCTACCTCAAAAGCCGTATCCAGATAGGTGGTACACCAACCACAAACTCTTTCATGACGGATGGGATGTGCTCAATCCGTAAGGTGGGTACTCTCTGGGTAAGCCTGGCTAGCTTCCCCTCAAGAACCCTAATTAGCCCTTGGTCTTCTCCTAAGATAGGATGCACATACATGTCTGGATGCCCTTCAGGGCGGACTGGTCCAATATCTGCATTTTAACATGTTTATAGGATTAGAACTCTTATAAATATGTATATATCTCTATATTTAAAATTCATAAAAATTTTAAAACTTGAAAATAAAAAATTACCTAACTCTCCCCATGCTCGTCCTGGAGGGAGGACAAGGTCTAGATCACCACGGAAATCCATCCCAACATATGGAAATTGCTCCAGTGCTGGCAACTACCGCTCCCACCAAAAGTAGAAGTCATCATCATATACACTCTGCACTGAGCCACCTCCTCTCTGGCAGAGGAAGATATCTCCCCATCCACTCTACCTAGGATGACGAGGAGAATGGATTGGTAGGGGTACTACAGCGCTCAATCCTGACACTCTCTCTCGAAGAAGGCTAATAGTATGCTAGAATATCCAAAGTTCTTCCTCCTTCCTCTCTTGGAGTCAAAGAGTTGTTTTCTCAAAATCGGGATAACTCCCGAGCACCAATCATATAAGGCCCCCTGCATGCAATCCACTGCTAACCTCATCTGGTTCCATATAGCAAGATGAAGAGAAGATGATCCCGCAACCCTCACTATCGTACTTTTCAAGACCTGTAGAGGAAGATCATGTATCTGTACAATAGGGATGCAACTCCCTCTCTTTCAGGTACCTAGTGCATAGTATATGTCAATGTAGTTTTGGACAATCAGAGGGTCACCGCCCTTGTTGGTGCCCTCCAATTTTATTGGAGCTCTTCATTGTGATAGACCTGCAATGAAATAGATATCCTCGAAAGTAATCTCCAAGGATTCACCTTGAAGGTCAAACATGCCCAAATCACGATCCCAGTAATTTATCATGAAATCTAGCAGGAAGACATTGGCCTGCATAGATGATGTACAAAAAAAATTTAATAATCCACTTGAACGTAAAAAATTCATAGTGGGGGAATCTTGGAGTGCTTCTTGATCCATATCTTCATGCTCACACTCCTTCCACTCAAGCACCATCTTCAACCCTAGTAAAAAAGGCATTGCAAACCTTTAGTTTCATGTAGAAATTCAAAATTTTCACCCTACATACTTCTTTTGTCCTTCACGTAGCGTACGCGACTGTCTAGTTAGGCATGTCGCGTACTGTACATGACTGTTCTTTGGACAAACCATGTATAGAACACATGTACGTGAGTTTCACTATAGAGAACCCATGTACACAGCGTTCCTTGCTTAAGGGCACTCAAAAATATAAAATTTGGACTCAATTTTGAAATTTGCTAGGATCAAATTGAAGAGCTTGGGGTGTAGTCTTACCTAATACTTGCGGAATTGGATTTGGTCCACCGGATTGACCACATTGATCAACTAGAGGTAGAGGTGAAAACTTGTCTTTTATGGCTAAAATTCAAAATGGTGAGTTTTATTTATGTTTTTGAACTATTTATAGAAATTATATTTCTCAAGTGGGTTTTTCCTATAGTTCATAATTCACTAAACTAATACCATATCTCTTTTTGCCTTGTAATAGGTTTATCATCATTTTAAGGTGTTTTTTACTCATATAGGATGGTTTTTCATGATTTCACATGCATTTTGCATCTATACCTACTCCATCTTATACTTATTAATCAACATTTTAACCACAAACTATGGTATTTTTTACCATTATCTCCTTGTCTTTACCATTGTTCTTCCGTGGATAGGGCCTTCCTTTCATGAGTATCCTCATTTAGAACCTATGTTGTATTTTGATACTCATGCAGTACCTGTCTTAGGTATAGGGGAATCCTCTTAGCTAATTTTCACACCAAATGGAGCCTCATTTTGGTCTCCTTTTACAAGCTATCCCTTTATAGAACTCCCCGCCCTTATGGAGTTTATTTAGGCCCATATCTGAATCCTTAAAATAGAATTGACTGGTTAACTTGTCCATTCAAGCTCATTAAGAATATGTGAATGGGCATCCCCATTGGTGGTAGGTTATCTCTTTCTCAGACCATGCGGAATAGCACGAGAAAGGATCACTCTCTTTTCTATGGAATTGAGAAGAGTATTCTCAGGCATATGTTTATCACTTTTACGGACCTGAGGAACTAAATTTATGGAAAAGGAACACCTGGTATGAGCTTATTTTTCTCTTTTTTGTGCTCTGTACCTAAACATGAAAAATATTCTGAGTGTACTTGATGCCTTTGTGATGCTCATTAAATACTAAAGAACAAAGCATAGAGTTTATTGTTGTAAGCCCCATTTCTCGTACTCAAATGGATCTTTCCGAGTGATATCGATTTCCTTCACACTTGTAAAACTCAAGCTATATGCTGCTCTTGAAGGAGCATTGGGTAGGTGGTAATTTAACCTTTTTCGGACCTCCCTGACTAAGTACGAAAAAGGTTCACCTTTTTTTCTATGGAAGTTAAGAGAGTTATTCTATGGTATGTTTTATACTTTTCCATCCTTAAAAGACTAAATTGGACGAAAAAGGACCCCGCTGGAGTCTTCTTTGGAGTTTTCAGACTCTCTAAATGTGAAAACACCAACTGATAATGTACTATTTTGGGCTCATTAAATACACGAATCAGTGACACTATCAAGAAATATTCCCTCTTCTCTTCAAGCTTGTTAAAAAATGGAGAGACTCGAGTTGACTTTCCTGCACTCATTAAAATTTAATAGGGAAGGTAAGGAAGAAGTTTTCTGTTGGTTTTTAGTTAGTGGAAGCATGTCATCCTTAAGCATAGCACACTCTGTCTTTTCCAATACCCATGTTTTAGCATTCACCTTTAGTTCAGCTATTACTTCGAGTTTATTATTCCTCCTCTTGTCAGTTCTACCTAGGGAATCTTATCATGTCTCCTACATGATAGATAAGTCTAGTTGTTTTATCTATAAAGTTAAAAGCTGCCTTGGGTCATCTCTGTTTCGTGCTCACTGTTCAAGGATTTAACTCAATGTCTTCTCTATATCCTGATCCCATCATTGTCGTATCTATTATAACTTGTATCTCCCTTCCTTTACCCAGTTCCTAGTCACTCTTGTGATTCATTGGAGGATCTATTTTCCTTCTTTATCATAGTATGGTTCCACATCAGCACTTCCTAATGACGAGACCTAGAGTTTCGATGATCGTACCTCAGGATTAACTTTCATTATTGGTGAATTCGTTTGCTTCAGTTGTCGATTATTGCCTATTGATTGGAAATCTGTTGAATCTGCTACATGTTCGAATTCAACCTACATTTATTCACATGGCTTGGATTGTACTGTTTCTTTGGGATTGTTTATGAAGACCTTAGTCCCCTGTCTATGGACTAAGTTGCGCAAGATTATGTCCTGTCTATTTACACAACTTCCAGATCTTTGAAGACTCATCATTATTGTATATTGTGGCTTCAAGCCACCTATGTAATATACCCAGTCTTGTACCCATACTATATGATGTACTGAAACATTGTAATGGAGCTAATGTTCAAGTATATTGAACATAGGATCCTCAGATATGACTTTGTATATAACATTATTATGTATTTGTTTCAGGTACTACCTCTGCTCCATTGGATATCTAAGTTATCCAAAGATAATGATTATAATTTATGTTAGCCATCGCTCCCCTCTGACCTCACACATTAGGGGGTATCTATTATCAACCCAAATGGCACTTCTCCGTTCGAGTGCCAACACTCCATATGTTGGCACACAAAAGGACACTTTTGGATTGAAGGTTTCTTAAACAGTATCATATGGGCATGATAGGATATGCATTCACTATCCAACCAACTTTCCATTTTACCTTTTTATATGTTGATTGTTTTACATGATCATCTCCACAGCAACTCGTGTACATACGCGACTATCTCCACAGCATCCCACGTACTGTATGCGAGTATCTTCATTACAACCCGTACAGATCTATACGCAGGTTGCCAGTATCAATACTCTCGTACACATCCATTAGTCATTAAAAATAATAAAACGCGATTAAGGGATATTTTTTGAGCCTTAATCATTAACTATCTCAACTGTCTCAACCTCCTCAACTTTCGAAACTACTCTATTTCCAAAAGTATAAATAGAGGCCTTGGAGAGGGCATTAATATATCATTCTTGGAGAGAAAAGTTATGCTAGTGATATATCTTCAGAAGCCTTTGGAGAAGCAGAACTCAGAATCCTTTGGTTGCAGAGGAGTCCTTGTTTCAGGCGTTGGTTTGTACACTTATCTCATTCACTATTGGTAATAAAGAGAATTCTTCTTCCAACTTTGTGTTGAGTCTCTTTCATGTATCACAGTTTGATGAACATTTTTGATTAAGTGCTCTATATATTGTTCATCTAGCTTATTATATATACATGTATAAGATTATACTTGGAGAATTCACTCTTTTCAGGTGAAAGAGGTGCATCCCTGAAAGCTTTGGAGAGGAGTAGAGCCGGAGAAGAGAAAGATTGGATCAACCATCGTTAATTGGGTGAGTTCAACATTTCTTCCTATTCCTTTTCTGTACTTTAAAGCTGATTGTCTGCAAGTTTTAAAAGTAAGTTGGTAACCCCAAACCCTCGGATACAAGGGTGTTTATTCCTGTACAACAGTTTCTTATTTCTCGTCAAAATTTAACTCATTAGGATTTCCAAAGTAGCTTTTGTTTCTCAAATAATTGGTTCTAACTATATTTCCTAGAATAGAAAGATGATTGATGTTCTTGGAAGTAAGAATATTTGGAGGCTAGTTAATGATGAACAGAAGAACACCCAGTGCTGCTGATGATTTGGATATATGGGAATCTAAAAGTGATCAAGGAAGGGGGCTCATTGGTCAAACTATTGCAGATTGTCTTTAGGTAAGTATTGAGGGAGAAGACAGCCCGCTTCAGGTATGACAAATTATTTCCTATTTGTTTGATAAATATGATGATGATTTTGCATATTATCTTGAAAAGAAGATATTTGACCTCGAACTTGCTGACTTTGAAAGAGTTCAGTTATATCTTACTGAATTGGAAACTTTAAATGAGAAATTAAATAGTTGTGGTAAATATTACAAGAAAAATGACACTGCTCTTATTAATCTTGTAGAACGTAAAATTCCATCTTGTTTTGATATGTTCATCCAATCTAGGAATAGATATCTAGAATTGTCTCAAATTACTATGAAGCAAAATTTTGATTATTTTTGTAAAGGATTGATAATTGAGCAAGATCAGTTAATTGTTCCAGGACAACTCACACCTAATAAAGCTATAACTCCACTTAATAAGAATCATAAGAAACATTTTAATAATGCTAAAGGTTCTAATCCTTCTAATACTAATCCTTGACATGCTTCTCATGCTTCTAATGAAAATATTAAACAGAAGAGAGTGTATGATCCTTGTAAACATTGTGGTAAAACTAACCATCCTGAAATGAATTGTTTTAAAGTAAAACATTTAATGGCTAAAGCTAAAAAGAAAACCTCTAATGATTCTCAAGTAGCTTTTTGTGCATCTGTTGTTTTGCCTAATAATTATTCTTCTAACGTGGAATGGATAATGGATTTTGATGCATCTAAACATATGATTTGTGATGCTTCTTTATTTACTTCTTACGATTGCAGAGGTTATCTTGTTCCTACTTGTCTCTAATGTTCCTATATGGAAACATTGACATTTTCAAGGAATTCATCTCTTGCATATTAACATCATACTAATAAGAAATGCACCTATGCTTCATATTAGTTGCTTGATGAATAAATTTTCATATATTTAAGTGAAATCTTTGGCTCAATATTTATATGTTGTGGTTGACACTTAATGTGTAAAAGTAACTTCATTTTTCTTAATGAGCAACTTAATCTTTTATTTGATCATATTATGTTGCCATTCATTTATATGATGTTTGCTAACCTTTGGTATATAAGAATTTTAATTTATGTATGAGCAATTCTGTTTTATGATCTTTGTGTGCTTTAATCTTGAAAGTTCTTGTGCATATAATTTATCTGTTTAGGCTTTCACCTTATTCCAGGAATAATGAAGCACCATCTTCTACTGTTAAATTCATGATGTTCATATGTATGATATCATTTTCGATGTATAGACCATTGGGGTCTTGTTTCTTCGATGTTTGAGGTCTTCTACAGATATTTATATTACACCTTGATTGGAAGAATGTATGTTATCCACATGTGTATTGGCCATCTGGGTTCTTTTTGTACACTTTTGTGATGTTCTTAGCCATACGTTCTATTGTATCGACCATCAGAAGATATATGTACACTAGTATGGATGTTATATCAAAGTTCTTCAGCTATCATGTATGGTTGTGATGATTCTTGTGGTGATCTGGGCATCTTACGATTGAATTACCTCAAATGTTCTCGGAATTTTATTGTTGGGTCTTTCATCGTACAACCTAGTTTGTGTGAACTTTCATGATTCAGTGAGAAGCGGTTGTTCATCGTCAAATTCCACCAACTGAAGTGTTCTTCTTATTTGCATCTTTGGTTCTCCTAGAATTTGTCATCGAGGGGGAGAAGTAATGACTCCTTCCTTCCTTAGTATTAGTGTGGGCCCTTCTTCCAGCCATTATTAAGGGGGAGTGTTGGAATATATTATATTCCTTAGAAGGTAATAATGTCTATGTATTATGTCGGAAGTTGTCTACAATATTATGTAAAAGCCTTAATACATTTAAACCATAGTTATATGGTGTTGTATTTACTTGTGTAGAGTATTTTTCCATGGTATTGTATTAAAAGATGTTAATTTGGAGAATTATATTGTCCCACATGCAATATGTGATATTAATTCCTCCTCATCTCTTAGTATATAATAGGGTCAAGTGAGTCTCTACATAATTATGTATTCTTGATGTAGTAGTGGTACTATTGTGACACTATTGTACATCATCTATATTCTTTGGGGTAAGTGTGCTTTTCTCTCTTGTAAGGTTGGATAAGACATTCTGGAGATAATAGAAGAGTACCTTCCCGTGGATGTAACCCATTAGGGTGAACCACGTATATTGGTGTTCGCTTGTCCTTTTTTTCCTGATTCTCATCTTTTATGATATGTTGCTTGTTTCTTAGATAGGTTAACTAGTTTAACTTGACTTTACTATTCTAACATAAAGCTCCTTTCTCAACAAAAAACATTAATTACCCATGTGCTTGAGAGCTCATCACTCAAAACAAAACATCTCATCAATCATGTGCTTCATGGTCGACGCCCAACACAAACAACAACAATTGGCTTACACCCAATATATATATATATATCATCAACAATTGGCTTATGCCCAATATATAAAAAAAATCATCATGTTCATAAGCAGTGGGGTCTTAAACCCGATATATCAAAATAAAATATCAAGAAAACATTATAATAAATAGGTTCATGCCTATAAGTGTTAAGTAAAAAATTCAGGATATTACATCCCTCCTTGCTTAGAACAACACCATCCCTAGTGTTCTAGGGACTTGAAATGACATCATGAAACAAGGCGGGGTAAGCATTTCTCATGGTGGCTTCATTCTCCCAAGTAGCCTCATGAGTCTCAAAGTCTTCCATTACACTTTCAACTGGACTATGGTGTGCTTTCGGAGCCGCACCTCTCTCTTGTCCAGTATATGAATAGGCTGAGCAGAAAATAGCCCTTTAGGTTCCACCTGTAATAAGGACCAATCAATTACATGTTTAGTATCATAAACATATTTCTTTAACAAAGATACATGAAAAACATTGTGGAATCTTATATGCATGGGTAACACTAGCTCATATGCCACTGGCCCTTTCTTGGTCAGAATTTCAAAAGGTCCACAAAATCTAGGTGCTAATTTACCACACCTACCCAGGCTCAATGAGCCTCATTTAAATTTTACTTTCAAGTAAAAATGATCTCCTATTTGAAAGTCTTTATCTTTTCTTTTTCGACCCACGTAACGTTTATGGAGGTCTTGTGATTCTTTAAGGTTCACCTATACCTTGGTAACCAACTGTTACAAGTCCATCAATAAATCAGGCCCTAACATGAGCCGATCCACTGAGCTATCCCAAGTAACTGGCATTCTATGCTTCCGTCCATAGAGTACCTCAAAGGGGCTCATCTTAGCGGAAGTATGAAAACCATTGGTATATGCAAAATTTGTGATATGTAGGTAATCCTCCCCACTTCATGGGTTTGTTCATGACATACATCCTAATCATGTCCTCAACAATCTGGTTTAGTCTTTTTCTCTGCCCATCTGTTTGCAGGTGATATGCAGTGCTAAATTTCAACTACGTCTCCAATCTGGAGAATAAATATCTCCAAAAGTTTTCTATGAACTTAACATCTCAATCCGAGATGATTTCCTTGGGTATCCCATGCAATATAACTATCTCCTTCAAGAATATATCAACAACATTCACTGCCTTGTAGGTTGACTTCACAAGAATGAAGTGTGTTGCTTGTTAACCCAAAAAATCCCTCACTCAGCTCTACATGGCCTACACCACCCAAGGAAACCCATTGACGAACCTCCATTATACCCCCACAACCTCAAAAAGGCTTAATGATGAAGGAAAGGGATTATAAACCCCAAAAAGGATCCTAAATAACTCTCCTAGGGGCTAAAACCCCTAAAAAGGGGCTAAAACCCCTCAAAGGAGCATAAAACCCTAAAAGGAGATAAATTTAGGGTGGAAGGGGCTAAATCCTGGACCAAGGGCTTAAAACCCTAAAACCCCCCAAAAAATATAAAAATAAGGTGGGGGATCACTCTCAAACGACTCCTCTCTTGCATACTGTTATGCTGCCCGTGGATTCCTTGAGACACCTTTTCCTCTCAACCCCCCCACATCCCTCTCTCTTCCACTCATATTCCCCATTAAGCCATAGATCCTCCTCCATTACTGAGTGAAATAGAGAGGTTCTTCCTTCCAGCCAGGGTAGGGTGGTCCATTTCATGAGAGAAGAGGTATACTTGTGTGTTTTATTTCATTTATTTGCTTTTGTTTAACCCATATCTTGTTTGTAGGTTTTCATATTCTTCTTGTAGGTTTATTCCTAACATGTTTTGTAGGTTTATTGTAGCTCAATAGTTGTTTGCAGGTAGCCAAGAAGAAGCCCTAACATTGTTTGTAGAGGGGCTCACGGCCATTTTCTTTACTGTTCTTTGCTTTCTATCTATTCTGTTTTCTTTTCTGGATTTTCACATGTAGGAACATACCCTTCTTTCATATAGATAGAAAGGATCCATTCCTACCCCGATAGCAAGGATAAATCCCTTCTACAGAACTAGCTCCCATACCAGGTCGATCCCACAGGATCCTTGGTCCATATTTTTAAAATTTCAAGTTTCTTCAATTTATACCCTAGTTTTAAAAATTTCTTGTTAGATCTAGGTTAAATCTAGTTTAATCTTAGTTTTTATTGTTTCCAAATCCTCTGCAAGGAAAATTTGAGTCTGATTGGTCACAGTACAGGTTACTGTCGATCGAATCTTACTTAGGATCAGAAAAACCCCAAATCTGGGGTAGGTCGCACTTATCGGGCCTGAACAGGGGATGGGGTCTCTCTTTTTCACCTAATAGGCATGACCAGGTCACCCTTAAACCCCTCAAAGGTGAAACTTCACTTAAAAACATAAATCGCTTCTATCTATGAAATTTGTGCGACCCCCTCGCCTGTTTTTTGAAACATTTTGCGACACCCTCGCCAAATTTGACCAGAAATGTGCGGTCTATCAATCAAAGGTTAAATTTCAGTTTAATAGGAGCTGTCAGTGTGGCTCAGCCGCCTCTGTCCAGCAGAGTAGTTCAATTTCAGTTTATGTTACAATTTACTGTAATTTCCTCTATAAACAATGTGTAAATTCCAAACAAATTTTAATGGCTTAATGAATGTAGATTAACTAAAATTGACAATAAAATTAACAGTCTTGCTTACCCTTCCTCCTCTACCCAGTCATCATCCTCTAGGGTATTTTGGGATACGACGAAGGGCAATCTCGTATAGTCCTAGGCCCTTCACTGAACATTGTTCTAAACGATTAAAACTGGATGACCTAGAAGGTAGAGGGGGTAGAGAAGGAGGGCTTCTCACGGCACTAAGTGTCCTTCCTATTGACCAACCCTTCATCTAGGAGGTGACATGTGGATCTACAGATGGGATTAGTCCCATTGTGTTCAGAGTCCAACACCTTCTCTTGGTTGAAGAGGAATATAGGTGTAAGGTAGTAATCTAGTTAGGTCATCAACATTCAGGTTTAAAAACTGTATATGTTTACAAATTTATGATTACTCGCTACTTGAACAAATAATGACATGAACTCTACCACAATATGATGAATTCATAAAGCATTTACAGCCACCTGATAATAGAAAGAAAGATAAACAAATACACCATACCACGTAATCAACCCAACTTAGTTCATGACGCTTAGAGAGCCTTAAAATTTATCAATTTACACTAAGTTCAAACAATCTGCAGTGTTTGAGGACATAAGTCCCTGACTACTTCAACCGTGGAAAATACTTGGGCTCATCCCAAAAACTCATTGTGTGGAGTACCACGGGAACGCCAAAGTAGCTGGCCACTAAGAGAAATTTCCAAGTGAAATAGGCAACGACCCCCACCGATTGAGTAGAAATGCCTATGAGGAAAAAGCCAAGCATTGTCTTCTAGTAGTGTTGGTGGCCGAGTGACCACCTACAGCCAATAAGAAGCCATTGAAACTAGGGTCCAATCATTATTCCCACTAGTTTTATAAACATCTAACAAAATTGATCCCCCACGCTCTTCCTCATGCCTAAGAGACGAACCAACTGTGAGGTGAGTAGCTTAAGGTAAAGCCTATCGGCTAGAATTATGTGATAAGAGATTGATTGTAGAAGGGTCTTGAAGCCTTATTAGAAAAATTTTTAATTTAATTTGATTTTAAGATCTAACTTAAAGTAGGAACTAAATGAATCAAAATCAATGTTTACTCGACAATGATTATAAATAATCAAAGAATATAAAAGTAATGAAACATACAGGACATCAACGAAATAAGCTCAGGAACTCGTTATGACATTATATTTAACCCTGAAAATATTTTTACAAAACATTACAATAATCTACACTTTTCCATTTAACTTATGAAAAGAAAAACTCTAGCATCCTTTACAATAATACAAACGAAAATAAGATCTTCCTAACCTATTCTAATTTAGTAAAAAATACTCAGTTTATAGAATTCCTTAGCATTCATAAACTTGCAAATATAGATATGGAAAAATTTCACACATAAATAACAAAACATCTTAGAATGTGAAAAATTGTAGAAGGAAGACAAAGACCCAAAGAACACCGTTCCTACCAACCATCTCTTGAAAGCAACTAAGATAACTTGCTTTAGGATCCTGTGTCCATTCACTGAACCACTAGCATGAATATGTTGTGTAGCAGCCCATACAAAAATATCTACAAATAGCAACTCACTAGCAGAATTAACTCTCAACAATTTCACTTTAGCTATCCCCTCATTGAATTCCTCTTCTGTGCACGTCTTTTCAGATTGCAACAATTCACAAGGGTCTAATCACTTGGTATAGAATGTAATGAGAATCCTCCTCAATTAGTTGGTATTTATAATATTCCTAGGTCTTTGGGTTAGTTTTTCAATTTAATGAGCCACGTGCTCAGTTCCTTTTCTCACGGAACATGACCACAATTTTAGGGATTTTTCCTCCTCCGAAATATAGAAAGTGAAATTCTAGTGTTGCCACTTGTCATTTGTCCTTCTACAGCTGCTCATTCCTTCTAGTGGGTTAGTGAACACTTTTAAAGAGTCTTCTTTGGATACATGTCTCTTCATTTAATTATTTAAATAAATAAAATATTCAATTACACTCACCCTTGACCATCCTTAGTCATAAAAACTTTTCAATAACTTTTAACATAATATTTTCTGAAAGAAATAAAAATATTTATTTTTTAGTTCCAAGTGGGTTACAAGATCCTATAGCTTAGAACTCTCAAACAGCTTAACCTAACTTTAGAAAACAACATTGAATGCATTTATGCATTATCTCTAACATGGGATGGGAACTTTGATTCTTTAACGTGTAATTCATTTGTCCTTTTAGTTGTTTACCCAACCAAAAAAATTTATTAAATTGAAATTGATGTAAATTTTTATAATGTACGTATATTAATTTCAATTTAAATTGGTTCATTTTAACTAACATTAATTTTACTATTTAAAATTAATTCTAATTAATATATATTTATTAGATTTATTTTTTTGTTAAATATGGTATATTATGTTTATTTGATTTGATTTTTTTAAATATGATAGATAAAAAGTTTAAATGAATACAAAAAAAATTATGTTTCATATTTTAATGAAAAAGGTATAAACATATAAATTATATTAACATTGAATATGTATATTTATTTTATGATATTTAAAAAATTAATAAATATTACTAGTTATTTGATTAAGTGGGATTAATGATTTGAAATCGAGAGGGGTAGTGTATGGACACTTCTGTAGGTCCCACAAATAAAACGGTCCCATACACCACCAAGTGTCTAGTTTGGTAGTGACCTTAAAAATAGATGAATATATTATTATTATTATGTTATCACTCTAAAGGAAATGGTGTTTTATGACAAAGAAAGGTTACATGATGTTGTCACTTGGATTTATTTGATAACATGTATATTTTAATAAATAAAATTGAGAAGATTAAAAATTTAATAGTAAATTTTGATAATTTTTAGTTTTTAAATATTTTGTATTGATTTTATAAACTAATCATTATATATATATATATATAATTTTGAAAAACTAAAAATACTTTTTATAGTTATCAGATATCAAATAGATTACATAGTTAATTTATATAGTTATCAAATAAATTACATGGTTAATATCAACATATTTGGCGTAAGACCCCACTCCAAATGAGTATGATGATTTGTTAGATATATTGGGCGTAAACCAATGCATATGTTCTATTTAGCATGTATGCGATTGTATATGTTGGGCATGGACTCTGATCGACAAGAGTACTGTCGTAGGATGATATACTCACTATATTATATGGTTTACCTTAAAATACATATACCGAGATGATTATTGTTATAGAATGTGTAGAAGACTGATTGCATGATTGAGTTCTATGATGTATTGGGCATAGACCCTGAAGCACATGATTGATGATATCTTTTATTCAGCATGAGCTCTAGAGCACATGAGTGATTTGATTTTTTTGTTGAGCGCAAGATTTGGAGAACATGAGTGTTTCGATGTTTGTGTTGAGCGCTAGCTCTAGAGCATACGAGTTATGAAATGTTTGTGTTGAGTCGCAAGCTATGAAGCACATGAAATATAAGAATTGGAAGTGTTGGGCATAAGCCCTAGAGAATTTTAAATTAATGTTGAGCATAAGGTGTGGAACATCGGATCCTTAACCATTGTATCCCTAGGTGTATTATACAAGTACATCCTAGCATCAGTGTTGAGCGAAAGGATCTTGAATTGCACTAAGTGTAACTCCCAGTTTTAACGTTGAGTATGGGATCTGAATAACACTAGGAGTTACTGAAAAAAAAATTACTTGTGTTGAGTGAAAATGACTCTGATAAAAATTGACCTCATCTTACTTATTTTTAAGTTGTTTAAATGAAATTTATAATTTCTTCTTCTCATCAAGTACTGAAGAACTACCACGATATACAAGGTAATCCAACATGTAAGGAGTTTTAAAGTTGTCTAAATTAATTGACCAACCCTACGTGAAGGTCTTAATAAAAAAATGACTATAAGCTAATGAAAGTACCATGTGATTGGGATCATGCTATATGATGCCTAAGGTAAATGTTAACAATGTTATATGTATATATATAGTTTTTATATGTTATGAGAAAAATGGTAAATACCTATATTAAATGTAAGGGAATAATAATAAATATAATAATTAATAAAGAATCTATATGTTATTATTTACTAAGAGTAACTAAATCAATATTTAATCCTAAAAGACTCAAAGTAGGAAATTGTAAAAGAGCTCCTAATTTATTTAGTATAATAAGTTATTAAACTTCACATAAATCAATTAAAAGATTATTTTCAAGAAGATAATGATTCTTGATCCAACTAAAGTTTAACTAACCTCTTCCCTAAATATTTTCTATAAAGACCCAATCCAAGAAAAGGCTTGGGGATTCCATTTTTCTATTCTATTTTCCTAAGAATTTTGGGAGAGCATTCCAAAGAAAAAAAGATGGTTAAGAACCTGAGATTTCATATAGGAGAAGACTTATCTTTGTTAGTATTATTAATCCTCCCTTGTCCAAATTTGGTCATATGTCTAAATCGGGAGTCATGTCTAAATCGGGAGTCCATCCAGTCTATTTATAGTCATTAGCACCATTGGTTAAACTTGACCTAATTGGGGCACATGTTTCAGTGAAAAAAGTGTGGGGAACACTAATTGAGGCTCACTGCCACTTATTGCACTTGATTGCATAAGTTTAGGAGTCTCCTATATCAATCCCTACAATTTAGGAAGCAACTGGGAGTGCCAAAACCAACCAAGGTCAGTTAACTTCAGTTGATGACTAGTCAAGCCAAGTTAGGAGTCAGTTACATTCAGTTCTATCTCTCTACATTCAGTTAAATAACGGTTTAATATATTGCACACATGTGGGGCGTTTTTCTCACCTACCACAGTGAGTTAACCATTATTTAATACTAAATGTAACAGTTGGTTGTGTTTTAGAACTCCGGTTATGATTTAGACAAGGACAGTTAACTACTGTGTCCTTAACTTCAGTTGATGACTAGTCAAGCCAAGTTACGAGTCAGTTACATTCAGTTAAATAATGGTTTAATTAATTGCACACATGTGGGGTGCTTTTCTCACCTACCACAGTTAGTTAACCATTATTTAATACTAAATGTAACAGTTGGTTGTGTTTTAGAACTCCAATTGTGATTTAGACAAGTCTCGGTTACCTACAGTCAAGTAGAGTCATCAATTCGAACTTACTCATGTGGATTCAAATTGCTTGTGGCTATTAAAGCCATTTTACATCATTATAATTATTATCTGGATTACTTTTTTGATTAATGAAAGCATTCACAGCTGCAAGCCTTTTGCACTGTTTCATTCTTCAATGGCTGAGTAAATTATGAGATCTTCTTTGTGAGTTGTGTGTTTGTCTACAGATCTATATGCTCAAATTTAACATGGTATCAGAGCCTCGACGGACAAGGCACTTCTCCTCCTTGGATATCCTACTGGATCAATTTTTTGTTTTGCAGGTACAACTTCGAAATGAATTCATCAGTTCCTCTTCTCACCCGATCCTCAGATGCCTCAGACTATTCTGAATGGAAGTTGAAGATGATTATATGTCTAAGAAGACAAAAACTATTTTTGGTGTCTATTGGACTTGGTAGAAATAATTTTGAGAGTGATAATGGCTGGCTAAAAGCTAAGGGTAAAGCTTTAGAAATAATGGAACTGGCTCTTTCTCCTAGCATGCGCTACCACAATAGATCTATTAAAGATCCAGAGGAACTCTGGAAAAGATTGGATAGAACCTTTGGAAGCACATGGAGCACACCCAGCACCATAAGCATCCTTGATTCAAAAGTCTCGGCCTCTACTCTCTCTGATGAAATTGTTCAAGATGAAGATGAAGCAGAAGCTTCTACACAGTCAATTCGAATTGAAGACAGTCTCCATGTAGTGACTCCTTCTCCTGATGCTCCGGAATTTCATGATATATTTGATATCTCATCTTCTCATATTTCTGAAACAGAAGAAGACATTCGAATCTCTGATATTGAAGAAAATTTTTGCTGCACTTCCATGCAAACATTCACCGGTGATTTTCCTTTAAATTCTGTGCAAAATTTACTAGTAATTGCTTCTGAAAGTGAAGAGAAATTTGATTTTTCTTCCTCTAATGTTGCTGCTGGTGTGCAAATATGTGATACCTTGGATATTTTGGAATAAATATCAGATTACCAGAGTGATCCATTCACTCCCCATGATCTATTTTTTCCAGCAAATTCCTGCAGGATTGCATGCACCAAAATTCAGAATTTTGAAGAAGAAGAAAGCCATGCATCCACCGTCTCGGTTAACCATTTATTTGAATCTGATATTAACCTTATTGGATATGATATGATCTTATTTAGATTTGATCTTATATTTCTTGGTTTAATATATCAAATTCATAATCTTTCAGTACCGCTTGTAGCTGTTCTCATCAACGGTGTGAAGAAACAAGTATCGCAAGTCTCCTACAAAACTGCTGCTGGGGATTTGGTGTTAGTTTCCTCATATGAGGTTGCTGATATTTTATTATGTGATTCATTATCTATTTCAAAAGTTATATCAGACTATGGATCTCCAGCATTCACTCTCAACAGTCCCAGTGCTTCTCTACCATTGATCACATGCCCATCTTCTCACAGAACTAGTAAAGAGGAAGATTTTCTGCATCCGCCTGGACACCTGCTCCTAACACTTGGGGCTGTTCTTACCACTCATGGTTTTCTGTTCATGGCTGAAACATATGAGTTTCTTGAGTGTTCTTCACATTCTCTGAATTCTCAAGAACCTTTCCTCACTTTTCAGTTGACTTCAGTTGCTCTACATGGGTCCAATCTTCATCCGGCAGCTGTCTATATTTCTGATTTAGTTGAGCATGTCATTCTTCTTCCAAAGAGGAAGGTTCCTCCAGACATAATGATGGAGAGTTTCACATGCTAGGCCCCAGGATACCTGTGCACAGAAGAACCAGATTGATCCTGATTCTACCTGCTTAATTAGAAGGGGGGGTTTTTTTCCATGTGGTTTTTCCCCAAGCACCTTATTTTTGAGCAGTTACTTTACTTTACTTGATGTAATGGGTGACCTATGGTATTAGTTACCAGGGCCCAAAGTTTGTCCAAGTTAGCATTAAGGGGGGGTGTTAGGATTATTAATCCTCCCTTGTCCAAATTTGGTGTCATATGTCTAAATCGGGAGTCATGTCTAAATCGGGAGTCCATCCAGTCTATTTATAGTCATTAGCACCATTGGTTAAACTTGACCTAATTGGGGAACATGTTTCAGTTACCAAAGTGTGGGGAACACTAATTGAGGCTCACTGCCACTTATTTCACTTGATTGCATAAGTTTAGGAGTCTCCTAGATCAATCCCTACAATTTAGGAAGCAACTGGGAGTGCCAAACCCAACCAAGGTCAGTTAACTTCAGTTGATGACTAGTCAAGCCAAGTTAGGAGTCAGTTACATTCAGTTCTAGCTCTCTACATTCAGTTAAATAATGGTTTAATTAATTGCACACATGTGGGGCGGTTTTCTCACCTACCACAGTCAGTTAACCATTATTTAATACTAAATGTAACAGTTGGTTGTGTTTTAGAACTCCGGTTATGATTTAGACAAGGACAGTTAACTACTGGGTCCTTAACCTGAGTTGATGACTAGTCAAGCCAAGTTAGGAGTCAGTTACATTCAGTTAAATAATGGTTTAATTAATTGCACACATGTGGGGCACTTTTCTCACCTACCACAGTGAGTTAGCCATTATTTAATACTAAATGTAACAGTTGGTTGTGTTTTAGAACTCCAATTGTGATTTAGACAAGTCTTGGTTACCTACAGTCAAGTAGAGTCATCAATTCGAACTTCCTCATGTGGATTCGAATTGCTTGTGGCTATTAAAGCCATTTTACATCATTGTAATTATTATCTGGATTACTTTTTTGATTAATGAAAGCATTCACAGCTGCAAGCCTTTTGCACTGTTTCATTCTTCAATGGCTGAGTAAATTGTGAGATCTTCTTTATGAGTTGTGTGTTTGTCTACAGATCTATATGCTCAAATTTAACAATCTTTAGGATATCTAGACTACTTGCATGTTTAAACTAGTTCGAGGGGGATCTGGACTAAAATAGTGAGTGGTTGCAGGTCATGATTGGGTGGAACGTGGTAGTTCCCAATTTATTCAATTGACATATCTCAGTTCAGAATTATATAAGTGCTTATTAATTCTGTGTGTTTAAGTGTGCAGGGTTCTAGCCATTAATAAACTACAAATTGTAGGTATGAGGTTTTACCTACACTAGTTCTTATAGATTTTTACTAAGTAGTGTTTATAATCTTGATTTAAAAATATGCATATTGAATAAATGCTTGAGCTAGATTTTCCATTAGTTTAAATTATTGAAATTCAATCTAAATTATTTTTCTATATAATTTCTAGAGTTAAATTGTATATTACACATAAATTCATTCGTTTAAATTGAACTCACCTCTTATTTCCTAGATAGGAATTTATAGTTTAAATTCTCTTAGTCGTAATTTCAACATATCTAGATAGTTTAAATATCAAACAAGGTAACTTAGGTTAAAAACCTAGTTACTAAATAGATTAAAGTTAAAAGAGAGATCTTACAAATCTAGGTAAAGCAAACCCTAGTATTAATTAAAACTAAATAAACTCATTCTTTCCTTGAAACTAAAATATTATATAAAATCTACATCAAAACATTTAAATAGATCATTTATAATTATAAATATACAGACCAAAGATCAAATCTCTTAAACCTCAAACAAATCAAGAATGCTGGCTGATTTCATATTTCCAGCGAAAACATTTTTTTCCATCTCATAAATTATTCGTAAACATCAATACTTATACCAAAGAGTACATTTAATAAACATTGTAATCCATACTATTAAAAGAAAACACAACTATCAAATTTAACCAAACATGGAGGTCAAGATCCTAAACAAGAATCATAAATAAAATTAATAAAACATAAAAATACATCTAATCTTTATCGTACTCATCCCAACCATCGAATACTATAAAGGATGCTATGGGCCTTTATATTCATTTCATAAATTATAAATCAAAATCTATCAGTGAATTGAAATCCATTTACAGTTTTAATAAAACATAAAAAATAAAGGCATTCCCAAGTCTTCGCATTAAGGGAAAGCCATCGACCATTACCAAAGAATCATGTAAATGAATCAAGAGTTTACAACCCTCAAATCACAGGTCCATCATGATTATCTACCATGCTGTGATCGAATCATGTAGGCTTAAACAACAAAGAAACACACTGCGAATTATATACCAAGGGTTTCACCTCCAAGGCTTCCCGTAAAGGTTATCATTAACCAACTGAATAAACAAATGACAAAACAAGAGCTATAATCACCACCATATGAATAGACAATTTTTTAAAATAATAAATACATTTAAATAAGTAAACCCAGGATGTGTATCCACACTACGAGTCGAGCTTGATGCTTACGACCACCAAACAAAGCTAGCCATAGTATTAATAAACCAACACATTCACATAAAACCACATGCGGCCACCATTATTCATACTTTACATAATCTAGTCATCATGAGTGCCATAACAACCAATGGCACTGTAAAATAATTTGAAACACATCATAAATGGAAACACAGGGTCATTGCCCGAGGAGAGTTTCCCATTAAGATGAAATAAAACCAAAAGCATATTGTTGCAAAATTATAATTTTATATTCACGGCCAAGCCAATCTATTAAGAGTCTATACATATCAAAAAATTACATATGGCAGAGCAATCAAAGGCTATAGAGTAGAATATATGAATGCCAAGATTTTATTCAAACCGCAAACAATGAAACAACTCAATGATGCATTTCTCACAACCAAACTAGAATTCTCTGCTAAAACACACAACGAGTGTAAGGTCATTTCCAAATTCAGTGCTTACCCACAAATTGGTTGCGCAAGAAACCTACGACATGGCCCCAAGACATGCAGAAACTCCATGCCTTGTCACCTGCACAGACAAAAACACTTCCCTCAGACGTATGCATTCGAAACCATAAACCAAACAAAAATTACAATGTGCAAACTACTTATACTATGAAACAAGAACTCGACACAGTTCTAATTTTTCTCTCTCCTAATTTTAGTAGCTATTTTTACCTGTGTTTCAAAAAAGGTTGATACCAGTATCACACATTTTCATTTTGAGGCATTTTTTTGGGCCATTGAATCATCTTTGTGGTAAAATATTTTAAACTTCTATTTTCAAGTGTGTTTTTTAGAAATTTAACAAAATAACATAGATTTGGAAGCAAGTTATAATGAAAAACATATACATTTTGCAATATTTTCTTTAATATAAAACATTTTTATGGTCAAAATAAGATCATTTTATTGACAAAATTGTAAAGAAATCGAGAAAATAAAGACATTTAAAACCATTTTCAATTAATTTTCAGAATTTTTTTGTATAAAAATGATACTATTTCATATTATTTTCCAAAAGGTGAAGATTCACATAAATTCAAGAAAAAACTATACCAGATATTTGTAAATGACATATTAAAAACATTATATATAGAAATTTTATTTCTAAAATAAAGTTTGAAAGTCAAAACATTACTAATATATCTTATAAAAAAATTGTCAAATTTAACATTTTATTCAAGAAATGAAACTAATCAACAATATCATGTAAGACAAATTCTTCATCTAAATTGGAATTTTATGGAGCCTAGATTTCTTCTCGACATGTCTTCCATTGGGTCTTTTATGTTACTCATTTCAAATCTTTTTCTTTATATCTTAATTTTTTAACCACTGCATTTTAAGTCAACATGTAACTATGTTTACCTTCACTATTTTCATTTATTAAAACATATTCATAAATCTCATTCATGAAGCTACATATATTATACTTTTACCTATAACTATAATATATACAAATATTAAAAAACAAAACAAACAAACAACCTATACCTAAAATATATACAAATATTAAAAAAACAAAACAAACACATAAAATAATGTTAAAAACTAATATATATATATATATATATATATATATATGATTTTCATAAACTAACAAAAAACAAATACAAAAATACAACAAAAAAAAAAACAAATCAAAACAAAAATAAAAAATAAAATAAGTAAAACAAAAATAAACAAATAAAACAACAATAAACAAAACAAATAACACATAAAAAACACAAAAAAATAAAAACAAATAAATTAAGATATCTAACAAAATAAAACAACCAAAAAAACCAAAATATGACCAAGGTAGCATGTAAAAGGGTAGGGAGCAGCGGGGCGATTCTCAGAATCGCGCCACCCGTTTACAAACCACCTCTGTCGCCCACCTCCATCGCCACGCCGCTGAGAATCGCGCCACTTGTTTACAAACCACCTCTGCCGCCCACCTCCGCCGCCACGCCGCCACTCCACCACTCCATAACTCACCACACATGTTGCGAAACTCTTGCCCGCACCATATATAGTTACCATGATATCATATATGAACTTCTACGAGTTTTATGTATTAGATAAACCCTTAGTTTTCATTTTGCATTGGCATTGGTCCAATAGTACTTTGGTGCACCATAACATAAATCTCAACCCTTGAAAGATTCTTTGGAATTAGCACCCATAGTTGGATTGCGAAAGTTGGAGTTAAGGGGACGGAGGTGGTTTACGTGAAGTTAATGAGCGAGGAGATATAAACCTTCATGCATTTAGCAATTAGGAGAGAGAAACCCTCATGCATATAGCGCTCCAATAGTGTTAAGGTAAAGTTTCAAAAGTGAATCGTTTTCACTGGAAGTAAATGAGGAGTTATTATGATTCACATTGGTGAATTGTTTGTAACGTTAACTCAAATAAATTATGCCAAAATTACTAGGATGTTAATTTTGCATGCCAATAGGATTCATTGGAGTGGAAAAAGGTAGATGTTTTTTTTATTAATTTTTTTAGTTTTTATAAGTTTGTTTTTTATTTTTATTTTTTATTTTTTAGTTTGTTTTTTAAAAATATTTGTTTTAACAATTTTTTTTTTTAAGTTTAAAAATATAAGTTTTTTACATAATAAGTTTTTATATAATTTTTTTTGCATAAGTTTTTCAGAAACATAGTTAAAATGTTTTTTTTTTTTTTTCTTTTTTTTTAAGTAAACAAAATTAGAATTTGTTCTAATTTTTTCTTTTTTGTTTATTTTTAAAATTTTTTGGGTTAAAATTATTTTTTTAAGATAAAGTTATATAAAACATTTGTTCTTTTAGGGTTTAACATCTGATTTGATTTCATTAGGAATAGCATCATAATTTCTTTAATTTTCTATGGTTAGAGTAGTGAAACTGTTTATGAAATATTTTTTTTGGTTTGATATACAAGTTTCAAAATAGTTGTAATTTATTTATTGAAGAAAAAAAACTTCCAATTTAGGGGTTGATTTCAAAGTTCTGTAAACAAGAGTATGGGATGTTTAGGCCATAGCTATATTTTTTACCTTGAAAAAAAAACCATGTATACGGGTATCAACATTTTTCTATTTGGGGAGTGTTTTTGGTGTTTTTATGCAAAAATCACCATTTTTATGGTTAGAGTTCTCCTTATTAGTATAAAGTTCTCGTTTCATAACTGTATAAGTGGTTTGCATACCAACGCTATTACATACCTCTCGAGAGAGAGTGAAATATTGTTGGTTGTGCAACATGAGAAGCACAACTCGCACTAGGAAAGTCAGGCCACCCTCTCCACCACCATTGAAAACCATTTAATGAATGAACCAAAACCCTACATAAAACTTGAGGAATTATGCCCATGCATCCCAAGGCTCATTAAATTCTCCACCGTGTCCACCATTATCATTTAGATTGAAACGCACTCTGCTATAGTTTGGAATCATGTCGAATGCACCATCGTTTACCAAACACCAGCACTTAAGTCTTAAACCCTCCATCTTGATGCTATTACAAAGTTTCGATGGAATATACTTATGCCATAAACATAAACCCATTATACTATAAAGTTCAAACATATATTATAATGCATCTAAGGTTTGGAAAACCTTACCATATAGTTTATACAAATAGGTTGTCAGGTTTATTCGTTCTTTTTAACATGTTGTTTTTAGTCAGAGGAAAATGGTGTCAAACTTATGTGGTGTTATAGACTCAATAAAGTGAAGTTAAAATGATGCATAAAATTAAATTTTTGAAGCAAATTGCAACTACTAAGCCAAGGTTTTGTTTTCTTTTTGTAAATGGAAGTTAATGAATTTAAAACTAAGTATGAGAAAGTACAAGACTTTTTAACAAATTTTGAAATTTTCTTTAAAAAATAGCGAAAAGCAATAGTGAATGCAACCTAATGGAAAAGTATAAAATATTTTTTGTCTTTTCTTTTCAAACAACTTCGAAAATAACTATGCAAATGAATGAAAAATTGAGAAAATTTGACTAATCTAAGCATACAACAGTGAAATGAGGCACAAATATCCCATATTAACCCACTTCAACCAAAAGGAATAAAATGGTACAAACCATCACTTGGAGGAACTAACAAACTTAAAGGCTTACTATATCCATGAAAGTAAAAGTGACAGAATCAGACTACAAGGAGCAGTACATAGTATAAAGTATTCAGAGGACTTGATCACTAACCTAGTACATAAGCACTAAACCCTAAAAACCAAGTAGGAGGATAACCAACACTCTCCAATGAAAGAAAACCAAACAAAAAAGCTCAAGGACATGAAGAAATCGATTCAACGATGTGACATACATACCTCAGACCCAAAGAGTAATGTCATAAATAGAAACTCACAAGCAATCAAAAGGCCAAAAGATAAGGAGAAGCAAACCCTACTGAACAAAAATAATGCTACAATAAATACAATGAAATACAATATAAGATATACAAGTGAATACATTCTGAAGTTAAAAATACATCAACACACCCTATTAGCTAGGAAGGTATTCTCTTGACATAGTTCATCAGCACAAGTCTTCATCACAGGATCATCATCAAAGTTGGATCATCATCAAAGCTAGATCATCATCAAGTTGGATCATCATCATCATCACTACCCCCACTATATCAAGCAAATGGTGCTATCTCTCAATTCTAATCATCATAGGAAGTTCTATAGAGCCATCCACTTTTCATGCTGGATGTAGGTCTCAACACTTATATCTAACCATGGAGTCCCAATATTCCACCATGTTAGAAAGGACCAGCACTTACGTCTGACCATGGGAGGCCCAGTTTTTCATCATGTCAGAAAGGCCCATCACTTACATCTGACCATGGGAGTCCCAGCCTACCACCATATAGGAAAGGACCAACACTTACATCCAAACATGGGAGGCCTAGCTTGCCACCATGTTAGAAAGGCACAACACTTACATTCGACCATCGGAGGCCCAGCCTGCCACCATGTCGAAAAGGCTTAGTGCTTACATATGACCATGGGAGGTCCATCCTTCCACCATTTTAGAAAATCCTATCACTTACATCCAACCATGGGAAGCCCATCCAGCCACCATGTCAGAAAGGCCCAGCACTTACATCTAACCATAGGAGGCCCAAACTTCCACAATGTCGAAAAGGCTCAGCACTTACATCCAACCATGGGAGGTCGAGTCTGCCACCATGTCATAAAGGCTCAACACATACATATGAACATGGGAGGAACACATCGCGAAACCATGTTAGGAAGGCTCTGCACGTACATCTGACCATGGGATAAACAAATCCCACAACCATGTTAGAAAGGCTACTACATTTTCATTTGACCATGGGAGGAACACATCCCACAACCATGTCAGAAAGGCTTATGGACTCATCACTTCCCCTTGGAAGCAACGTCGATCTAAAGAAGACCAAGATTCTCCCCGAAGTACTCAAACTTCACCCTAGCTAATGGCTTGGTCAACACATCAACTACCTGCTCATCCATCACAACATACTTGAGCTTCACTACTCCTCTGTACCATATCTCTGATATAGTGATATTTTATCTTGATATGCTTCGAATTATCAAGGAACTTCGGTTTCTATAACAACTTCACACAACTCTGGTTGTCACAATATATACAAGTAGCATCCAACTGGAGATCAAACAAATCAGATAGTAGCTTCCTCGCCCAGACTCCTTCATAAGTAGCCAAACAAGCTGCAACATACTCTGCTTCTCTTGTATGCAGTGCCACAGAGGACTACTTCCTACTAAACCAAGAGATCACATGTGATCCCATGTTGAAGCAGCACCTCAAAGTTCTCTTCCTATCAATGGCACTTCCTGGCCAATTTGAATCCACATAACCATCGAGGTTAATTTTTTGATTCACATCATACTTCAACCCATAATAAACTGTACCCTTCAGGTACCTGAGAATACGCTTTGCAGCAATCAGATGAACATGTATCAGATACGTCAGGAACTGGCTGAATGTTTTTCACAACAAATACAATATTTGGTCTAGTATTCATCAGGTACATCGAGGACCCAAAAATCATCTGACGATACATCGTAGCATCAACTGACTCTGATGAAGCATCACTCAATAGCTTTAGGCTCGATTCCATAGGTGTGTTCATGGCCTTATAGTCCATTATCCCGAACCTCTTCAAGATCTCTACTGCATACTTCCCTTGTCATAGGGAGATTCCATCTGCATTTTTCCACACTTCCATGCCTAGAAGGTAGTGCATCATAGCCAGGTCTTTCATCTCAAACTTAGCATCAAAATTCCTCCTTGTGTTAGCAATCAACCAATCCCATTCTATCACAAATAGGTCATCGATGTATAGTAGGAGTATCATTGGGTTCCCTTCCTCAACCTTGTAGTAAAGGTTGGAATCCTATTTACTCTTGTTAAATTCCAAGCCATTCACGAAGCTGTCAATTATGTTGTACCATGTCTTGGTTGCTTGTTTCAAACCAGACAGGGCCTTTTTCAATCTGCACACATGAGCCTCCCTGTCATGTGTTTCAAAACCGAGTGGCTGCTCCACATACACTTCCTCTTCTACTACACCATTCAAGAACGTTGTCCTGACATCCATATGGTGTATATTCCATTTCATCACTGCGGCCAGAGAAAGTACTGATCTAATGGAATTGTATTTGGCTATAGGTGCAAAAAAAATTTCATAATCTATCCCTTCCTTCTGGGAGAAGCCACATGCCACAAATCTTGATTTATTTTTCTCTATGCTTCCATCTGCATCATGTTTGATCTTATAGATCCACTTGGAAGTCACAATAGACTTCCCTTCTGGTCTTCGTACCACATCCTAGACATCATTCTTCATGATCAACTGGTACTCCTCAATCATAGTATCCTTCCATTCTTTCTTTTATGTCAGTTCTTCATAGTTGGAAGGTTCTTTCCCATTGATGTCACAAAATAGGGCTACATAAAGGGAGTAGGACCTAGTTATTTAACTTTCTTTGTGCATTTATTCTATAGCCCCATATCTTTCTACACCTTAGATGACCTCTCATACCCATGCAGGTTTCCTTCTGTAGGGATTCTTCTTCTCAGGTGGATCTACAGGTTCCTGGGGTTCTTCTATTTCTCAACCTTTTTATAGAGTTGCTTCATTCATAGTTGTATCTCAGATATTGGCTACTTTTGTTTCTTCAGGGTCTTCAACATGTCTCTTTTTGGATTTATTGTAAGTTGAGTCTTCGTCAAATTTTATATCCATGCTTATTTCTATCTTCTTTAATCCTTGAAATTTTATTTTGTAATCTTTCGATCTTTCACTATATCCCACAAATATACCCTTCTTTCCTAAAGGATCTGACTTCCTCCTCTTTTCTTTTTGAATGTGTATGTACACTGGACAACCAAATATTCTAAGATGACTAACTTTTGGGTTCTTGCCGGAGAAGACTTCTTATGGTGTCTTGTTCTCAATTACTCTATGAGGAGTATGGTTCCGTACATACATAGCTATCCTAACATCGTTTGCCCATAGATTCATGGGAATATCTTGATCATGAAGCACTACCCTTGTTGCTTCCATAATCATTCTATTCTTCCTTTTTGTAACTCCTTTATGTTGTGGACTATATAGAGTGATCAACTCCATCTTAATCGTTGACTCTCTGCATAATTCCTTGAATTAATCTGATGTGAATTCTTCACCATTGTTTGATCGAAAGGTCCTGATTTTCTTCTTTGTGTGGTTCTCAATCAAGGATTTCAATTCCTTAAACTTACTGAATACTTCAGACTTTCTTTTCAAGAAATATATCCATGTCTTCTTATGAAAATCATCAATGAAACAAACATAATACGCGTACCCACTCAATGAACTCGATGACATCGGACCGCATACATCAGAGTGGATGGTTTCCAAGATTCATTTTCCCTTGCTTTCACTACTTGGAAATGTCTTCTTTGTGTTCTTTCCTTTCACACATCCTTTGAAAACACCTCCATGCTTTTCCAGTATTTCTGAAAAACTTGCAACAACTTTTCTTGCAAGTGGTAGTGCCCTATAGTGCACATGTGCAAGCCTTCTATGCCATAGTTCATGGACCAAGGCTTGTTCTGGTTGGACCTTTGGCTTGTATAAGCCTCCCTCTTTCTCTCCAATCACTACTGCATCATCTATAGTCTTTCCCTTTGGCCACAGAAGGACTTGGACATCTACAAATGAAACCCTCATGCCTTTTGCATCTAATTCAGATATGGAGAGGATATTCTTCTTTACTTCTGGTACAAGCAAGAAATCCTTCGTCTCCATAGAATTTCCAGAGTCTAGCTTATAGGAGGATTCACCACTACCTTTTATGGGATACTGCTAGTCATCCCCAAGTTTCACTTTCTGGGGTGACTTATGTTCGGATATGTTCACAAAATATTCTTTGAATCTCGTCATGTTCTTCGAAGCCCCACTTTCTATGAGCCAATCATTTCTTCCATGTGTGACAGTTCCCATGAGGGCAGAAATCAAAACATACTCTTCATCACTTGAATAATCTTCACTTTCTTGTTTGACTATATTTCTGAGAGGTTCATCATCCTTTGTAGTGTGATTATGATGTCTTCTTTTGTTGTCCTTCTTCTTGTGAGAGCCACCCTTATTTATAGGAAAATATCTGGAAAATTGTCCTCTCTCATCACATGTAAAGCATCTGTATTTAGATAGATCTCTGCTAGATCTTCTAGGGTTATCTTTCTGGTGAGAATGCTGACCTTTGGGATGATGATAGTCCCTTCTGATTTTTTTAGTGTGTACTATGAGAGCTTGATCTTCATTTCCCATCTTTTCATCTTGAGCTACTATTCGAGCTTATTCTTGTGAGAATTCCTCCTGCAACCTATTGAAAGTGATTAGATTTCTTCTAGAAAAAATCCCTTGAATGAAGGAATCCAATGACCTAGGGAGACCATTCAAGGTGGTCATTATATTTTTGCATTCTCTACTTCTTCTTATACTACTTCAAGTTGTTTTTTGATTTGAGAGACCCTTGTAAAGTATGACTGTTTGGCATCTACATTCTGGATCTTCACATTCTTCAACTAGTTTCTCAAAGGCATCTTTTGATTTATGTTCTTTCCTTCAAATAGCTTGGTCAAGGAATCAAACATCACTTAAGGTGTCTTTAGGGAAGACACTTGTGGTATAAGGTGATCCTTGATAGAATCAGCAATAATTCTCTTGGCCTTAACCAAGTTCTTCTTGTTTAAGTCCCTAGCCTCATCTCTCTATGGAACTTGAACCTTTCCACGAATGACTTGTTCATTTCTCTTCGTATTTTGATGGTTTGTTCTTAGATTTATGTTGTGAATGAAGGTTACTTCTTAGTTGATAGAGGTAAGTATGCTTCGGGTTTTAGTAGCATTTATTTTTTTGTTTTCTTTCTTACTCGGCCTTCATACTTCTCATCCATTCGTCATTTTGTTGGTTGCAGGTGATAGGGTAAGCAAGGAGTGGAACGTCTCAGAGCTTCGATGTCATCTCTAGGATGATGCCAATGTTGTCATAGTAAGCCTTCTACACAAGCGTAATCTTGTCACCTCTCCACATTGTGGGTAGGACTCGGTTATCATGTTGCATTTTGGGTTTTACTATGGGATTTCAATTTTCCTTCGAGCCTGTGTATGCAAGGTTTGGGTTTGTAAAAAGAATAAGGGTGTTCTTAGTAGTGAAATGGGGAAATTTGGGAGTTTTACAGACTCTGCATTTTGGTTTATGTAATTCATAATTTGAAATGGGGTTTTAAGCTATGGGCTGCACCATTGCTTGCAATCATGCCATAGCCCTTGGCATGACTGTGTAAATTGTATTTAAGGTGATAAACATCCGAGTTTCGAATATATACCGTGTTTACTTTATTTTTCCATGGCCATTAAACAGTAATGTCTGTATGAATCCATCCTTAGTTTTTATTAATGCATTGTGATTATTTAAACCTTGGGTTTACATATGGCATTCAAGCTTCATGATGATTCTGTGTATTGTTACTTCCATTATTGTTAATAGTTGAATGAGTGGAAACAATAGTGAAAACAAATTTCTTGGGTCCATCTCGTGAATGGCATGAGCTCCCTTCCATGACAACTGTGACATCGTAGAGGGTTTAGGATTGACGATTTGGTTTTTTATATGTAATGTGGATTTATAAATACATTGTGGGTGTAAACCTTTGGTTGACCGGGTTGCTGTAGATTTCATTATAGAAAGGATTTTATACTAGGGGGATTTGTATGTATTTTAAGTGGCTGAGCCATCCTTACAGCGTAGGGTGCAGAGAATTGAGTCTCATGACCTTGCCATAGAGTAGTGATTTTATTATTGATTAATGGATCCCGCATACACTCTATGTATACTGTGGCTGTGATGGATGTTCAATGACTCCACGTGATTCAAATATTTTTCATGGTTTATTTAATGAGTATGTATTTAAAATGGAGGTTTACATTTTGGGCTTAGGTGCCCACGGGATTTGATTCCTTCCCTCTCGTGTATATTTACTTGGACTGTGTAGAGATTACAAACTCATTTATATAAAAGAAATGGTTCATGTATATCATTGTAATTATAGGGTTTTAGTTGTTATATGTAACAAATGCATGGTTAATTAAATGATTATTGTGTATGTATTTTATGTTGTGGTTTTTATTAAGGCCTGCAACTTGGATTTTTATACCCACGGGGGTCGATACTACGACCTCTGTGTAATTTAAGGGTTTTGAAATATTACTTGGTTATTATTAGGTGATGGATGTGAGAAATATTAGATGGGACTTTTAAATTATTTATGCATACGATTATAATGTTGTTTATTAAAATATTTAGGGCTGTGGATTTTAAATAGTAAAAAGAGATTTGATCTTGGACCAAAGAATGGTCACCATACATACTTTGTTCGTTGTTTAAAATGATGTTATTTTTTTAATGGAATGGTTTAGTAATTAACTTGTATTTAAATATGTAGACCTTAAAAGGTCTTTATTGGTTTATTTATCTTCGATTTAATGTGGATCTACTTATAGCTTGTACTTAGTTGATTTGATTTATAATTCCATTCTAGATTTGTTATTGTATACTTATAAATAGTATTCAGATTTGTTTACTGTTGATGTGAATTAGATAGATTCTAATCTAGGTTTTAAATGAAACATTAGGCTTGAGCTACTATTAACTTAACATGGCTTTGTTGACAAATGAAATATATCAGTAGAGTAAGAAGGCCAAAAGATCATACAGGTCCTATTTCTGAAATAAAACCTAGTTTATACTTAACCCAGTTTCAATAGTAAAATAATACAGGAACTAAAACTAGGGTGCAAAACCCTTGCTAAACATTTATACATAAATCAAAATTGCATAAGCAAAATCATGAATAAACCTTTGATAAGTATCGTACATAAAATGACTTACACCCTAGGGTTAATGTTTAAAAATCCAAACCCTAGCAGATTTTAGATAGAGAAACATTTACATAGGGTTAGGAAATGTAATGTATTCAATTGCATAAGATAGCCATCATTTATTATAGAAAAATGGAATAGGAAGTCTAGGGTTTCATACATGTAACTTGAAGCTCTTTTAATGGTTGAAACTGCACACTCAAATAACCAGCATTAACAATTCAAAGGAATATCTTCCCTCTATTGTTTGATGACCAAATCACTTGGGAACTACCACATTCCACCCAACCATGACCCAGAACCATTCATGGTTTAAATCCAGATCTCCCCAAGATGGACTCCAACATGCAAGTAGCTTAGAGCTCTTATGGTAGGGTTTCCTATCTAGTATATCAAGTCTGGATCAGTTCTCCTTTTACCTTCCGGGAAAATGTTTTCCAAGAACTTGCTTTAGAGAAAAACAGGTAGAAAATGACTCCTCCAAATGATAGATTAGAACCCCAATACTTTCCTTGGATTGAGACTTTAAAGACATACTTTTTAGTCAAAGGGACACTTAAGTCAAGAAATCCTGGTTTCTTGATTTAATCGTTTTTTAATTTATTTGGTTAATTTTTAATATTTTAACTTAGGAAATTTCAACTAGATCCTAATTAGACTTTTGTAGGTTTTGGACTATTTATTATCTTTAAATAATAAATATTAATGGATGGAGATTTTCTTTCTTTCTTTCATCATTAATATTATTATTATTATATTTATTCTTTATACATCCCATCTATAAAATTCATAATATTATAACATTTTTTAACATTTGTCTTTGGGCATCATATACTATGATCCCTAGACTTAATGACATTTCTTAATAAGGTCAAAGTAGGTAGATGGTTAGGTTTAGTAGGCTAGGAAACACTAAAAATCCTTGCATGTTCGATTTCCCTCATATAACATGGTAGTTCTTCAGTACTTGATGAGAATAGAGAAATTCAAAATTTCATTTAATCACTTATAAATAAGTATGATGAGATCAATATTTTTCTTGAGTCTTTTCACTCAGAAGTTATTAAATTATTTTCACTAACCCCTTGCGCTTATCAGAGTCCATACTCAATGCTTTAACAGGGAGTTATAAACTTAGTGCGAATCCAGAGCTCTTCACTCAAACACTAATGCTAGGATGTACTTGTACGATACAAATAGGGATACAATGGCCAAGGATCTAATGCTTGAGAGCTTATGCTCAACATTAACATGGAAGGCTCTAGGGCTTATTCCCAACACTCCCAAATCTTATCTTTTCATGTGTTCCAGATCTTCTCGCTCAACACAAATGTAAGTACTCATTTTCTCCAGAGCTCCTCGCTCAACAAAAAACATTAATTACCCATGTGCTCTAGAGCTCCTCGCTCAACAAAAAACATTAATTACCCATGTGCTCCAGATCACCTTGCTCAACACAAAACATTAATTAACCATGTTCTCTAGAGCTCCTCGATAAACACAAAACATGTCATCAATCATGTGCTTGAGGGCCCACGCCCAATACAAACAAGCATATTTATATATCATCAATAAATTGCTTACACCAAATATATAAATCAAATCATCATGTTCATATGCAGTGGGGTCTTCGACTCGATATATGAAAATAAAATATCAAGACAACATCATAATCAACAGGTTCATGCATATAAGTGTTAGTTCTGAAATTCAGGATATTACATCCCTCCTTGCTTAGAACAACACCGTCCATGGTGTTCTAGGGACTCAGAATGACATCATGAAACAAGGTGGGGTAAGCTTTTCTCATTGTGACTTCATTCTCCCAAGTAGCCTCATCAGCCTCAAAGTGCTTCGATTGCACTTTCAACTGGACTATGGTTTGCTTCTGGAACTGCACCTCTCTCTTGTACAGTATATGAATAGGCTCATGGGAAAATTCCCCTTTAGGATCCACTTGTAATAAGGACCAAACAATTACATGTTTAGTATCATAAACATATTTCTTTAACAAACATACATGGAAACAATTATGGACTCTTACATGAGTGGGTAACACTATCCCATATGCCACTGGCCCTTTCTTGGCCAATATTTCAAAAGGTACACAAAATCTAGGTGCTAATTTACCACACTTACCCCAGCTCAATGAGCTTCATTTGGATTTTACTTTCAAGTAAACATGATCGCCTATTCGAAAGTCTTTATCTTTTATTTTTCAATCCGCGTAACTTTTCTTGAGGTCTTGTGATTCTTTAAGGTTCACCTTGACCTTGGTAACCAATTGTTTCAAATCCATAAATAAATTAGGCCCTAACATGAGCTGATCCACTGGGCTATCCCAAGTAACTGGTGTTCTACACTTTTGTCCATAGAGTACCTTAAAGGGGCTCATCTTAGAGGAAGTTTGATAACCATTGTTATAGGCAAACTCTGCAAGATGCAGGTCATCCTCCCACTTCATGGTGTTTTTCATGACATACATCCTAAGCATGTCCTCAACAATATGGTTTACTATTTTTGTCTACCCGTCTGTTTGTGGGTGATATGCAATGCTAAAGTTCAACCATGTCTCCAATCTGGAGAATAAAGATCTCCAAAAGTTTCATGTAAACTTAACATATTGATCCAATATGATTGCCTTGGGTATCCCATACAATCTAAATATCTCTTTCAAGAAGATATCAGCAATGTTCACTACCTTGTAGGTCGACTTCACAGGAAAGAAGTGTGTTGCTTTCGACAACTTGTTGATGACTACAAAAATAGAATCATTTTGCTTCTTACTTTTTGATAAAATAGTGATGAAATCCATACTAATGACCTCTCACTTCCATTTTGGAATGGGAAATGGTTGCAGCAATCCCAAAGGATGCTGATGCTCCCCTTTGACTAGCTGACATTCCCGGCATTTTGCGATAAACACCACAATGTCGGCCTTTAACTTAGGCCAAAAAAAGTGTTCATTGACGGAGGATAACATCTTTTGATATTCCTGGTTCCCTAATTAGGGTTCCTAATGAAATTCCCTGAGGATGCTAGACTGAATGTTCCCTCCTTTTGGAACATATAAATGATCCTTGGACCATAGCAGCCTAGATTTGTCTACCTTGTATTCTTTTTGTTGTTGAAAAAACCTGTCCTCTTAGACTTTCTTGAGGATTTCCACATAGAAGACTCTAATCCTCTCATGCAAATCTGCATTGGCTTGACTCAAAGTCACCTCATATACCATATGAGTTCGTCAGCTCAAAGAATCGACAACTTTTTTCTCTTTTCCCTTAATATGATTTCGCTCGAAATGGTACTCAGTAAGGAAAGCCAACCACCTGGCTTGCCTTGCATTCAAATCCAGTTGATCGAATAAATATTTTAGACTCATATTGTTTTTCTTCATAAGGAACTTCCTTCCCATGAGGTAGTGCCTCCATATCTTCAAAGCATGGATGATGGACGCTAACTCAAGATCATGAGTAGTGTAGTTCTGTTCATGATATTTTAACTTCCGCATTTCATAAAATATCATGTGATCGTTCTGCAAGAGGACTCCTCCAAGTCATTCCTTACTTGCATTTGTGCAAACAACAAAATCCCCATAGGGATCTGCAATTCGTAACACTAGTTCGGTCATCAAAATCTTCTTAAGCTTTTGAAAATTTTCTTCGCACTTAGTAGTCCATAAGAACTTATTTTCTTTCTTTTGCAAAGTGGTCATGGGGCAAGCGATTCTAGAGTAGTTCTCAATGGAGTTTCGATAATCTCTATCTAATACCAAAAAGGACCTAATGTCAGTACTAGTAGGGGTAGGCCAATACTTTATGGCTTTAATATTTTCTAAGTCCACTGCTATCCCTGTCTCAGAGATAATTTGACCTAAGTACTGTTTGTTGTTTTTAAAAATCACATTTACTAAACTTAGTGTAAAGCTGGTGTTCTCTCAACACTCATGGTACTATGCAAAGGTGCTCTTTGTGTTCTTATTTATTCTTGAAATAAACCAGTATGTTGTGTATAAATACCTAGACAAACTTATCTAGATATTTACTAAATATGTTGTTCATCATACACATAAAGTTTGTGAGTGCATTGGTCAACCCGAGCGACATCACTACAAACTCGTAGTACCTGTACCTCATACCAAAGGTGGTTTTGTGAATATCCTCATCATGAATCCGTACATGATGGTACTTGGATCGTAGGTCAATATTTGAAAATATTTTGGCTCCTCCTACCTAATCAAACAATTCATTGATCCTAGGGAGTGGATAAAGGTTCTTAATAGTCATTTTGTTCAACTGACGGTAATCGATGCACATCTGCATCGTACCATCTTTCTTCTTTATGAACTGTATCGGTGTTTCCCAAAAAGACACACTAGGTCAGATATACCCTTTCTCTATCAACTCATACAACTGTAGTTTGAGTTCCACCAACTCAGGTGTACTCATGCAATAAGGGTATTTAGAGGTCGGAACTGATCTTGGGGTCAGTTCGATGGAAAATTCTAGGTATTGTTTCGGAGTTAATCCTTGGATTTCCTCAAGAAACACATCCTTGAATTCTTCAAGAATGGGGATGTCTTCTATGCATTGTTGTCTTTCAGACTCTTATGTCTTGTATGTTTACTGCAAACAACTTCCAACCTTTCCTGACACATTTCTTTTCTTATAAGGTAGATATTTGCATTACGAAAACTTTCTTTGGAATTCCTTGAACCTTCACTTGGTTTCCTTGGCTATAAGTACACAAGATTGACTTGTGTAAGAAATTAAGCATGACATGGTGTTGTTCCAACTAGTTCATGCCGATAAGTATATTGTACGATCCTAAAGGTAGGATGTTTAGATTTACTTTTGTAGGAAAAATATTCAGGTTTACTTCACAATATTTAACTATTTCTAAAACCTTCTGTTTCGTACCAGTGGCTAACTAAACCAAACTAGGTTTATTATGTTTTATTGTGCCTAGTTTGCATTCATCAACAATTTTAGGTGAAACATAGCTCCAGAAAGCACCGGGATCAATAAGTATTGAAATAGAAGTGTTCAACATCTTACCTTCTATCTCAACCATTCTAGCTTGATGATCTTCCTATCGGCCATCCAATGTTGCATAAATCCACGGTGTTCAAGCTATGTCCTCAACAGTTGGTTCTTCTTGTTGTAAGTTGTGCAAGACCCCACTGGTCTTGTTCTTACAATACTAGGAATAATGAGGTCCGTTGCATTTCCAACACTTGATATGTAGCGGGTTATAATTGAATACACCTTCTACCAGCTTGTTAACATTAGGAGCTGGTACATAAGGCTTCGTACCAGATTTATTGAAGTTAATGTTTACTGGAAAGTTGTTATTATACTTTTGGTACGGCTGTGGGTTAAGCCCAGGTTTGTGATTATTAGAAAAAAATTTATACGTGTCTCTATTTTGGTTCATTTTGTAATTTCCCTTTTTGGAATTTTATTAAATAATCAATTTTTTCACTTTTTCCGCAATTTTGACCTTAACTAGTTTTGATGTCTAGACCTCCAAATTGGCCCAAATGATCCCAAAGTTTCTATGAAGGTACATGACTGATATTGGAAATTAAATATAATGTTTATATATGTTTAAGGACCCCTCAATTACTTATTAAAACTTTTTTAATGTTATATTCAAAGTAGGATTCTTTACTAGCAAATTGGGGCTCCAATTCCCCCTGGGTAATTGGCGGAAATGGCTTCACAAATGATCCCAAAGTCACTATAATTCCTGAAATGAGGCTGGGGATATGTAAGGTACATTTTAAAATTCTCATATGCATCATTGTTTAGTTTATACAGGATGTTATGACTATTTCCAAAACAACTCCCAAGTCACAGTTTCGACCGTTAGGGAAAATGCACCAAATCTTCTCCCATTGCAATAAAAATGAGTAAAATTACTTCCAATGCTTAAATAATGAACATGAGACTTGAAATAAAAATTAATTATAGTCCATACATCATACATTTATCATATATGCATTCCTCCATTCAAAATAATAAGCATTACCGACATATATCAAAATAGAGTGGAAATGGCCATTGTTTGCTCGTTAAAAGTCATTTTGACATACAAATATTGGGAATTTCGACTGGAAAATTTATGAGAATGAATAAAATATTATACTTAAATTATTACAATCATAAATTGACAATTAAATGCTCTCCCAATTCGAAATCATCGACATTACAATGGTTCATGACAAGATAGTGGGGAAATGACATTATTTCTTCATTGTTCAACATTTTTACATGAATTATTTTGGGTATTATTACCTAAGAGTCTTCTCAATGTGAAATACATACCGTAACATAAGATAATTGGAATTATAATCTTCCCCAAAGAGATCAATACCTCACCTAAAGCGCAATCCCTCCATTGGCATGAATATGGTGTGAAAACTAGAAATAGTTGAGAGAGAGAGTACTCCAATATAATAATACACATGACTTCCTATAGCTTAAACCTGCAAATAAGAATCCATTAAATCTCCACTAAATACCTGAGTGGCCTCTCCAAACACCAACTTGGATGGGAATCTTTCACCCTCGAAATCGGCTAAGGAAAGAAAACTAGTCATCCACTAGTTCTCACAATTCACAAATGATCAAAATACATTCTCTTTGTTGATTCCTATAATTAATAAAAATAATTCACCTTCTAAGGTTCCCAATCCATCCATAAACTCAATCCAGTTTGAATTAGGGTGTGGTCTCATGAATTGACATGTGTCCCCTCTTTTCTAGCCTTCCACCTTCGCCAAATTTGAGTAGGAGCCCATTGAGCTTCCCAAACTCACATGAAAGATATCTTGGATGCTATATTTTGACTTGACATGTCTGATATTTCAAATTTCAGCCTTCATACCTGGTTTGTGTCATAGGTGTCATAGAACCTTCATCATTGTTGTCATAAAGTTAGGGAATCTAGTCCAAGTGTCTCACTAGCTCCAAAATGACTCTTCCTTTCCCATGTAAGTTATGGTTCTTCCCAAATTAGACCTATTATGCATATGGTCAAATGTATTATACTTATAACTCATCAAATAACCTTTATTATTCCCATGGATTCGAAATTGAAAGATGAGGTTTCCATTTGGTACGAAAATTCTAACTTGTGTGGGCCCCATAGTCTCCATGTGTCTCCATGCTCAATTTCAACTTTGATTTTCCATTGTATTTATTTATTTATCTCCTTACTAAATATTTATTTCATTATGATTATCAAACATCATTTATTTTCCCCATTATTCCAAATCCCAAAGCTTCCACACCCAACCTAGGAAACTAGTAATTTTCCTCCTTGGAAATTATTTGACCCTTAGCATCAATTTGACAAACTCTCATGAATATGGAAAATGTGATTAGGCCATTGTGATACAATGCAAAATTTGGGACCTCATAAATCCTCCCTTCCCAATATTTCTTGTCCTCAAGCAATTTCAAACATGGGTGTTCAAGAACGTTCTTTCTGTATGATTCTTTGAAGTTGCCATGGAGTTTCCCAACCTTGAGTCTTTGAGATTCCATGAATATTTGAGAGAGGAACCACCATGCTTGCTGATGCACTAATCTGATTAAAATCACTTTATTAAGTGGGGAATCCATCTCCCATACTGGTTGTTTCCCAAAAGAATTGAAACCAATGGCACTAAAAACTATCCCAGGGTCCCATTTATTGTATTGCACTCCAACACTTTAGAGTTCCATCCAACCCATACCATTAAGAAATAAAATTATGGGATCCCATTTTCTTGTATGAATTCTTCCAAAAATCATGATTACATAATATATATTATCAAAGTACATAAAAACATAATAAAAATGTACATCAAGGAGGTTCCTTATCAAAAAATAATGAAAGTGCCTATACCTCCAAGTAAGTAGACCACCATTTTCCAAGTGCATACAAGCTTCAAGTGACCAATCAAATATGCTCCAATGACATAGGTGAGGATCCCATATCCCATAATTATTCTCCAAATATATATAATGTGCATCAATATAATCAGCCATGTGTTCTTTCATCCAATGAGTGAATGAAGAACCTCCAACAACATCTGAACCAAATAATGAGAAAAACAAAGAACGAGACTTCAAATGACTCAAAGAAGTCTCACCCATTCATCCATGAATGAAAGAATCATGAAGATATAACAAAGTATGTGTCTGGAAGAAAAATTTTTCTCCAATCATCAATCTATTCACCCTAGTGTTGGATGAAGTTCATCCAACATCAAATGAACCAAGTGTTGAGAAAGAAAAACCATGAGTCTTCAAGTGACTCAAATGCATATCATAGGTGCATCCATGTAGACATGAATCATCATAAAGTAACAAAGGATGTTGCTACAAATGTGAATAAGAGTGTGCTCCAACCATTTCATCATAAAAAAGTAAATCTAGGAGCTCCATACTCCTCATGTGACACCATAAAAAATAACCGTTTCACCCATACTTCATTGAGACTAATGCTGCAAAACATGGAATTGTAGGATGTAGGAGAATGAACTAACTCACCCAAATGATAAAAAAGAGAAGAAGTTTCATCACAGGAAGGATCCATATGTGTAGTATCATGCAGCTCCTTAAAAAGTGTGAAACCTTTGTTATAGATTGGTTCCAATGTAGAGGAATCATGGTCTTCTTTAAAAATCGCATAACCTTCATCAAGAGACAATTCAAGTTCTCTTCCACCACATTAGGTGTTTTTATATCTTCAAGTTCATCTTCAAACACATCAATCACATTCAAATTTCGACATTTCTCATGATCCACCATGTCATTAGAATCCTCCAAACAATCTACCATTTGACAATCTGAAACATAGGAGGAAAAACAAGTGCCTTGCAACTTTTCAAGAACTTGCTCATTTTGAATTGTGAGCTTATGAATAAATTCATTTTTATTCAAGCATGCATCATGTAAAAATTCATTAAGCTCAAACAAATGGTTTCTATCAAAAATCAAAGACATTAAATTACCTTTGATGTGGCACATTTATCTTTGAATCTTCTCCATGTCTTCAAGGAAGGATGTTTCCTCCAATGAAGTAGCTCTCCACCAAGAATTTGACACTAATGCTTGAGTGTCATGGAGAATTATAAGGACCTCTTGGATCTTATTTTATTTCATATTTAAGGACCCTTCAAGAAAATTATGCTCTTGCAAGTGAACCTCCTCATCTTGTTCCTTCTTGCTTAGACCAACTCCATGAAGCTCAAGTGGTGATGGGGAAGTTGATCTTGTTTCTTATTCAACTGCTACAAGGGATTCATTTTCATGTTTAATGGAAGTTTGGCTTGCATAAATACTTTTAAAAGTGATATCTATGTCACCAAAATAGAGGTGTGATAACCCATTAGTAGGTATTGGTTCATAGTTCCAGCATCCATCACTAGATCCCTTTTGTTTCATTTCCAAGTTATAATGTGTCTCGAAATTATCTTCAGTATTTTCAATAGAAAATTTTTCATACTCATGTGATGTATTTTTTTTCTTTTCAGAGCCACTTGGGAGTGAATTTCAATTAGATTCATTTACTACTTCTTCTACTTCACCTATTTCAAAATTAGGTGGTTCATGGGTCTCCTCCTTTTTCTCCTTAAAGCAAGCTGATGCATTTTCCCCCTTGGTTTTCTTAAATTCAATATATGTTATCCAAATTTGGATACCCAGAAATTTGAATCCTTTATTAATATTATTGGTCATCTATTCAAGGATAGTTTCTATGCTTTTTATTATCTCCTAACCATTATACGAGGTTCCCTTTAAATCCCTAGTCATAGTTTCCCAAAAAATTGCCTTCTTCTCCTACTTTTTTTTTCCTCTTCAACAAAAGCACTTTTAGGTTTCAATATATAATGGTGGTCCCTGAATTATTGTAATAATAAATATCAGACCACATCAGGGGCCAATATCATTCTGTGATACAACTATAATTTTCCTTTTTGTAATTTTATTAAATGACCAATTGTTTCACTTTTTCCCCATATTTGACCTCAACTAGTTTTGATGTCTAGACCTCCAAATTGGACCAAATGCTCCCAAATTATTTCTGAAGGTACATGAATGATATTATAACTTAAATATTATGTTAATATATTTTAAAATACCCCCAAATTACTTCCTAAAACTTGTTTAATGTTCTGTTCAAAGTAGGATTCTTTACTAGAAAATTGGGGCTCCAATTCCCTGTGGGTAATCGCCAGAAATGGCTTCACAAATGATCCCAAAGTCACTCGAATTTCTGAATAGAGGCTGTGGATGTGTAAGGTACATTTTCAAATTCTCATTTCATCATCTTTCATTTTATATAGGCTGTTATGAATCTTTCAAAAACAACTCCCAAGTCACAACTTCGACCCTTGGGAAAAATACACCAAATCTTGTCCCAATGCTATAAAAATGAGTAAAATGGATTCCAATGCTTAATTAATTAACATGATACTTGAAATAAACATTAATTAAATTCCATTAATCATAAGTTTATCATATATACATTCCTCCATTTGAAATAATAAACATTACGATGGAATATATCAAAACAGAGTGGAAATGGTAAGTGTTTGCCCATTAAAAGTCATTTTGACATACAAATATTGGGAATTTCTACTTCAAACTTTATGATAATTAATAAAATATCATATTTAACTTATTAAAATCATAAATTGACAATTAAAGGCTCTCCCAATTCAAAATCATCAGCATTACAATGGTTCACAATGAGATAGTGGGGAAATGACACTATATCTTCATTGTTCAACATTTTTACATGAATTTTATTTTTGTATTTTTCCTTGAGATTATTATGAACATGAAATACAGATAATATAGATCATAAAATTAGATAATGGTAATTATAATATTTCCCAAAGAGATCAATATCTCACCCAAAGCGCAATCCCTCCGTTGGCATGAATATGGTGTGAAAACTGGAAATAGTCGAGAGAGAGTGCTGCAATAGAAGAATTCAAATAAATTACTATATCTTACACATTGAAATAATAATCAATTAAATATCCATGAAATAACTGAGTGGCCTCTCCAAACACCAAATTCGTTGGGAATCTTTCACCCTTGAATTTGGCTAAGGTGAGAAAACTAGTCATCCACTGGCTCTCACAATTCACAAATGATAAAAATACATTCTCTTCATTGATTCCTATAATTTATAAACATAATTATATTTATAAGTTTCCAAATCCATCCATAATCCAAACCAATTCGAATTAGGGTGTGGGCTCATGAATTGACATGTGTCCCCTCTTTGCTAGCCTTCCACCTTCCCGAAATTTGAGTAGGAGCCCATTGAGCTTTCAAAAATTACATGAGATCTCTCTTGAATGGTATATTTCGACTTGACATGTCTGATATTTCATTTTTCATTATTCATTCATTATTTTTGTCATAGGTGTCATAGAATCTTCATCATTGTTGTCATATAGCTAGGGAATCTAGTCCAAGTGCTCACTACCTCCAAAATGGCTCTTCCTTTACTGTGTAAGGTACATTTATTTCCAAATTAAACATATTATGCATAAATATGGATGTATTAAAATTATAAATCATATAATAAACTTTATTATTCCCATGGATTTGAAATTGCAATAGGAGGTTTCCATTTGGTACCAAATTTCTGGCTTGTGTGGGCACCATAGTCTCCATGAGTCTCCATGCTCAATTTCCACTTTTATTTTCCCTTGTATATATTTATTTATCTCATTTATTAAATATTTATTCCATTCTAATGTTCAAACATGATTTATTGCCCCCCTTATTCCAAACCCCAAAGCTTCCACCCCCAACCTAGGAAACTAGTAATTTTCCTCCTTGGCAATTATTTGACCCTCAAAATCAATTTGACAAAATATCATCAGTATGGAAAATGTGATTAGGACATTGTGAACCAATGAAAAATTTGGGACCTCAAAAATCCTCCCTTCCCAATATTTCTTGTCCTTTAGCAATTTCAAACATAGGTGTTGAATAACATGCTTTTTGTATGATTATTTGAAGTTGCCATTGAGTTTCCGAACCTTGAGTCTTTGAGATTCCATGAATATTTGAGAGAGGAAACACCAAGATTTGTGATGGAATAACTTGATTAAAATCACTTTATTAAGTGGGTAATCCATCTCCCGTACTGGTTGTTTCCCAAAAAAATTTAAATCAATGGGACTAAAAACTATCCCCGTGTCCCATTTATTGTATTGCACTCCAACAATTAAGAGTTCTCTCCAACCCATACCATTAGGAAAGAAAATTACAGGATCCCATTTTCTTGTATGCGTTCTTCCAAAAATCATGAGTACACAATATATATCATCAAAGTACATAAAAAAATTATAAAAATGTACATCGAGGAGGTGCCTTATCAAAAAATCATGAAAGTGATTATACCTCCAAGTAAGTAGACCACCATTTTCCAAGTGCATACAAGCTTCAAGTGACCAATCAAATCTGATCCAATGACATAGGTGAGGATCCCATGTCCCATAATGATTCTCCAAATATATATAATGTGCATCAATATAATCATCCATGTTTTCTTTCATGCAAGGATTGAATGAAGAACCTCCAACAATATTTGAACTAAATAATGAGAAAAAAAAAACAAGGAGACTTCAAATGACTCAAAGAAGTCTCACCCATACATCGATGAATGATAGAATCATGAAGATATAACAAAGTATGTGGCTGGAAACAAAAATGTTCTCCAATCATAAATATATTCATCCTAGTTTTGGATCAAGTTCATCCAACATCAAATTAACCAAGTGTTGAGCAAGAAAAACCATGAGTCTTCAAGTGACTAAAATGCATATCATAGGCGCATCCATGTAGATTTGCATCATCATAAAGTAACAAAGGATTCTTCTAATAATGTGAATACGAGTGTGCTCCAACCATTTCATCATAAAAAGTAAATCTAGGAGTTCCATACTCCTCATGTGGCGCCATAAAAATAACCCTTTCACCCATACCTCATTGAGACTAATGCTGCAAAACATGGAATTGTAGGATTTAGGAGAATGAACTAGCTCACCCAAATGATAAAAAAGTGCAGAATTTTCATCATGGGAAGGATCCATATGGGTAGTATCATGCAGCACCTTCAAAAGTGTGAAACCTTTGTTATAGATTGGTTCCAATGTAGAGGAATCATGCCCTTGTTTAAAAATTGCATAACCTTCATCAAGAGACAATTCAAGTTCCTCTTCCACCACATCAGGTGTTTTGATCTCTTCAAGTTCATATTCAAACACATCAAGCACATTCAAATTTTCACATTTCTTATGATCCACCATGTCATGAGAATCCTCCAAACAATCTACCATTTGAGAATCTGAAACATAGGAGGAAAAACAAGTGTCTTGCAACTTTTCAAGAACTTGCTCATTTTGAATTGTGAGATTATGAATAAATTCATTATTATTAAAGCATGCATCATGTAAAAATTCATTAATCTCAAACAAATTGTTTCTATCAAAAATCAAAGACATTAAATTACCTTTGATGTGGCACATTTCTCTTTGAATCTTCTCCATGTCTTCAAGGAAGTATGTTTCCTCCAATGAAGTAGCTCTCCAACAATAATTTGACACTAATTTGTTGAGTGTCATGGAGCATTCTAAGGGCCTATTTGATCGTGTTTTCTTTCATATTTAAGGACCCTTCAAGAAAATTAGGCTCTTTCAAAAGAATCTCCTCATATTCTTCCTTCTTGCTTGGACCAACTTCATGAAGCTCAAGTGGTTATGGGGAAGTTGATCTTTTTTCTTATTCAACTCCTACAAGGTCTTCATTTTCATGTTTAATGGAAGTCTAGATTACAGAAACACTTTCAAAAGTGATCTGTATATCACCAACATAGAGGTGTGAGAACCCATCAGTAGGTACTGCTTCATAGTTCAAGCATCCATCACTAGATCCTCTTTGTTTCATTTCCAAGGTAGATTATGTCTCGAAATTATCTTCAATTTTTTCAATAGAAACTTCTTCATACTTGTGTGATGTCTTTTTATATTTTTCAAAGTCACTTGGGACTGAATTTAAATCATTTTCATGTACTACTTCTTCTACTTTACCTATTTCTAAACTAGGTGGTTCATGGGTCTCCTCCTTTTACTCCTTACAGCAAGTTGATGCATTTTTCCCCTTGGTTTTCTTAAATTCAATATATGTTCTCCAACTGTGGATACCCAACAATTCCAATCCTTTCATAATATTATTGGTCATGTCTTCAAGGATATGTTCTATGATTTTTATTATCTCCTCACAATCATATGAGGTTCCCTTTTAATCCCTAGTCATAGTTTTCCCAAAAGTTGCCTTCTTCTCCTACTTTTTTTCCCTCTTAAACAAAAGCACTTTTGGGTTTCAATATATAATGGTGGACCCTGAAATATTGTAATAATAAATATCAGACCACATCTAGTGCCAATATAATTCTGTGATACCACTATAATGTCGCTTTTTGTAATTTTATTGAATGACCAATTGTTTCACTTTTTCCCCAATTTTGACCTCAACTAGTTTTGATGTCTAGACATCTAAATTGGACCAAATGCTCCCAATTTTTTTCTGAAGGTACATGAATGATATTAGAAATTAAATATTATGTTAATATATGTTAAAGTACCCCCAAAATAATTCTGAAAACTTTTTTAATGTTCTGTTCAAAGTAGGATTCTTTACTAGCAAATTGGGGCTTCAATTCCCCTTGGGTAATTGCCGGAAATTGCTTCACAAATGATCCCAAAGTCACTAGAATTTATGAACAGAGGCTGGGGATGTGTAAGGTACCCATTAAAACTCTCATATGCATTAAGTTTAAGTTTATAGAGTCTGTTATGAATCTTTCCAAAACAACTCCCAAGTCACAATTTCAACCCTTGGGGAAAATGCACCAAATTTTCTCCCAACGCAATAAAAATGAGTAAAATGGATTCCAATGCTTAATTAATGAACATGAGACTTGAAATAAAAATTAATTAAATTCCATTCATAATACATTTATCATATATACATTCCTCCATTCGAAATAATAAGCATTACCATGGAATATATCAAAACAAAGTGGAAATGGTCAGTGTTTGCTCATTAAAAGTCATTTTGACATACAAATATTGGGAATTTCGACTTGAAAATTTATGATAATGAATAAATGATAATACGGAACTTATTACAATTATAAATAGATAATTAAAAGCTCTCCAAATTTGAAATCATCAGCATTACAACGGTTTAGAATAAGATAGTGGGGAAATGACACTATTTCTTCATTATTCAACATTTTTACATGAATTATTTGGGTATTTCGACCTGAGAGTCTTACGAACATGAAATAAATATAATATACATCATAACATAAGATAATTGGCATTATAATATTCCCAAATAGATCAAAATCTCACCCTAAGCGCAATCCCTCCATTGGCATGAATATGGTGTGAAAACTGAAAATAGTTGAGAGAGAGTGCTGCGATAGAAGAATCCATATGAATTCCTATATCTTACACCTAAAACTAAGACTCCATTAAATATCCATGGAATAAATGAGTGGCCTCTCCAAACACCAAATTGGATGGGAATCTTTCACCTTCGAAATTGGCTAATGCAAGAAAACTAGTCATCCACTAGCTCTCACAATTCACAAATGATAAAAACCCATTCTCTTGGTTTATTCCTATAATTTATAAAAATAATTATCATTTTAAGGTTACCAATCCATCTATAAACTCAATCCAATTCGAATTATCGTGTGGGAACATGAATTGACATGTGTCCCCTCTTTCCTATCCTTCCACCTTCCCCAAATTTGAGTAGGATCCCAATGAGATTCCCAAAATCACATGATATCTCTCTTGGATGGTATATTTCAACCTGACATGTATAATATGTCATATGTCATCCTTCATATCTGATTTGTGTCATAGGTGTCATAGCATCTTCATAACTGTTGTCATAGAGCTAGGGAATCTAGTCCAAGTGCTCAGTGGCTCCAAAATGGCTCTTCCTTCCCCATGTAAGTTACATTTCTTCCCAAATTAAACCTATTATGCATATGCAAATATGTTTTAAACTTATAACTCATACAATAACCTTTAGTATTCCCATGGATTTGAAATTGCAATAGGAGGTTTCCATTTGGTACCAAATTTCTAGCTTGTGTGGGCCCCATAGTCTCCATGTGTCTCCATGCTCAATTTCGACTTTGATTTCCCATTGTATTTATTTATTTAGATCCTTTATTAAATATTTATGCCATTCTAATGTTCAAAAATAATTTATGGTCCCCCTTATTCCAAATCTCAAATCTTCCACCCCCAACCTAGGAAACTAGTAATTTTCCTCCTTGGCAATTATTTCACCCTTAGCATCAATTTGACAAACTCTCATGAAATGGAAAATTTGATTAGGACATTGTGACACAATGAAAAATTTGGGACATGAAACATGTTCTCCTACATTATTTTTCCATGCTCATAACAAATCCTAGATTTGTGTAGTGTGGTATCCAAAGTTTTTGGCATGTCGAACTCAATCCTTTCCTGAAAATTGGGAGGAAGACATCCTAAAAATGGCTGGATATTTACTTTTTCATCCTTAATGTATGGTACATAATGTATCTAATCTAGAAATATGTTAATAAAAGTGTCCATAGTCATGGATCTCATATGTAGTTCATGAAACCCTTTCACTTTTCTGTCGAAGAAACTTTTTGACATATATTTCTCATTAGAGGAAATTTGGGGTCTAAAATAGGCCTTATAAGAAAACGTGCCAAAATAAGTTTTTGTGAGTTGGAATTCAAGAACCAATAGAATTTCAATAAAATAAGTCAACCATAATGGTTGAATTGGCATATTTGTCATTAAAAAAACTACTTTTTTTGTTCGTATTTTCGGCATATCTCATTGTGTTTTTACTCAAATTTCGATTGGGAGAGCTCGTTGGATGCGGAATTTGATTCCGCATCCAACGAACTCTCCTAATCGAAATTTGAGTAAAAACACAGAGAGATATGTCGAAAATACGAACACAAAAAGTAGTTTTTTTCTTTCTTCCTCCAAAATTAATTAATATTATTTTATTATTTTAACCATTATTTTATTATTTTAACTATTATTTTATTATTTTCCTTAGGAGGCCCATTTTAGACCCCAAAATTCCTCTAATGCTTCGAAGATTTTTCGGAAGTTATCCCAGTGTATTTCTCTTAGATCATGTTTCCTGGTGTGTTTTAAATCTCTCCACCACCTTTTTGCCTTAACATTCAAGTTATAGATGGAAAGGAAAGCCTTCATCTCACTTTAGTAGTTATGAACCTAGAAATATTTGTTCATACCCAATGGCCACTCCTCATCCTTCTCCACAGTGTTTACTTCACCTTCATAGGTTGGGGCTCTTATTTTTCTAAAATCCCCCTGAAGGCCGTCATTGCTTCTTTGTTTCTTTATTCAAGGAGAAAGAGAGTCATCACTAGAAGGAATATGATGATCTCCTTTTGGTGCTTTAGGGGTACGTTCCTCTTTTTTTTCTTCTCTTGGGATGCTGGCACGTTTATGGTAAGGTTCTCTTTTGGAGTTATTTGTGGACTGAGTAGGTTTACCCTGTGGGATTCCTCTTGTCATATTTATCAGTAATGATTCATTTATAGATTTTTGTTCTTTTCTTTCATTCAGACTATCTTCTCTGAGACATTACAATTCTGCTTGAAGATTGTGTATAGTATTTAAAATATCAGAATTCAGCTCCACCACCAGTTCTGCTTCTGGGGTGGGGGTGTTCATATTTCCCTGCTGGTTGTTATATTCCTGAGCATTCATAAACTGAACTGTTCAGTAAAAGTTTCTTGAACATTCAAAATTTTTAAATAACGGGAAAATTTTATGTTAGTTACAAATTTCATATCATACTTTATTTTCTTTGCAATAAATGCTTGGTGTGCCCATAGGTCTCTTAGTATTGAAACTGGGCTCTGATACCACTTGTAATGTCCCCAAAAATTGAAAAAAAAAATATTAGGATATTAAAAAATAACTAAAGGGAACATTATTCAACTTTCAGAATATAATGTACACTAGTTGTACCACTATTTGGTCGTAAGCTGTTTTTGCGTTCTATCATCTTACTTTCAGTTATACGTATTGTTGTGTTTTAATTAAGATGTCATAATGCTGATTACTACATTGTTCTTATGGTTATACATTATTGTGTTTGTTTCGTTACTTGATTTCATGCTTCGTTCATTTCTGCATAGTCTAACTTGTTAATTATATGGTTCTAACTTAACTTTGTTTCTAGAACTAAAGTGGGTGGAGTTGCAGAACTACTTCTCCCATGACAGTCAAGTAAACTGCTTACTTGTCTAGCAGGCTTAGTTAGTTCTTTGAACTAAGGCACCTCTTCCATCTCGTATGAAGATTATACTCAGCAACGAATATTTGTTAAAGTATGATAAATGTTTTGATCATTATCATACCTACTATTCGTTACTACGCTTCATTACAAACTCACATTGATATCAAGGTAATTACAATCTTCATTGATTATTTAACATAGATAAATTATCTATGTTACACCTATTATTCATTATATTTATTTTTTCATGTTTGAATTTAATATGAGAATTAACATATCTTTTATTTAATTCTTGGCAGGTTATAAACTTGGTTAAAGATCAAACCTTGATTCATTATGCATAGAAATAATATAGATATGCCATGGTTACTAAGCATTAAGCTTAGGGAATATAGATATGCCATGGTTCAAGGCTTAAGCATAAGGTTTAAACGATACCTAACACATGCTATACTATGTACATGGTGAAAGGACTTTGGGGATTACCTTCGGGATAGTGCATAGATTGCGTGGACTATACCTTACACAATACCTTGTAATATAAGCTTGGGGTGACAAGTTGTAACATAAGGTTTGGGACTTTATGTAATGGGGTTTAAGACTTGCATGGGAATGGAGACCCACATTAATGTAATGAATGCAAACTATGTAATTGTGGGTTTTGAGTTGATAGTTGACACCAGGCTGGTGCCATTAATGCTTCTTGGGGTTCGGGGAAGCCCAAGCTTAGGGCTTGGCTCAACGAACGACTTGTTCATTTTGCTTGGTCTGTTGATCGTTTTCTCTCATCTCTGCGTTGTGGATGAAGGTTTCTTCTTAGTTGACAGAGGTAATTCCAAGTTGGGTTTTAGCAGCGTTTATGGTTTATTTGCTTTCTTAGTCGGCCTTCATACTTCTCATCCATTTTTTGTTTTGGTGGTTCCAGGTGACAGGGTAAGGGAGGAGTGGGATGGCTCAGAGCTTCATTGTTAGCTCCAGGATGATGCCAATCTAGTCATGGTAAGCCTGCTACACAAGCGTAAGCTTGTCACCTCTCGACATTGTGGGTAGGACTGGGTTATCACATTGCATGTTGGGTTTTACTGTGGGATTTCGATTTTACTTTAGGTCTGTGTAAGCAAGGTTTGGGTTTGTAAAAAAGAATAAGGGTGTTGTTAGCAATGAAATGGAGAACTTTGGGAGTTTTACACACTCTGCATTTTGGTTTATGTAGTTCATAATTTGAAATGGGGTTTTAAGCCACGCGGTGCACCATTGCTTACAATGGTTCCATATCCCTTGGTATGACTATGTAAATTGTATTTAAGGTGATAAACCATTGAGCTTTGAATATATACTGTGTTTACTTTATTTTTCCATGGTTATTAAACAATACTGTGTGTATGAATCCATCTGGTGTTTTTTTTAATGCGTTGTGATTATTTAAACCTTGGGTTTACATATGGCATTCAGCCTTCACAATGAGTCTGCGTATTGTTACTTCCATTATTGTTAATAGTTGAATGAGTGGAAATGATATTTACATCGAATGTCTTGGGGCTATGACGTGAATGGCATGAGCACCTTTCCATGGCAGCTGTGACAACATATAAGGTTTAGGATTCACGATTTGGTTTTTAAGATGTAATGTGGATTTATAAATACATCATGGTTCTAAACCCTTGGTTGATAGGGTTGTCGTAGATTTATTTATATATAGGTTTTTAGATTAGGGGACTGTGTATGTATTTTAAGTGGCCGAGGATGTGCTTACATCGTAGGGTGCAGAGACGTGAGTCTCACGAGCTTGTCGTAGCGTAGTCATGTTATTATTGATTAATGGATCGCACATACAGTCTATGTATAGTGTGGTTGTGATCGATGTACAATGAGTACACAGGATTCAAATCCTAGTCATGTTTTATTTAATGAGTATGCATTTAAAATGGAGGGTTAAGTTTTGGGCATAGGTTCCCACAAGATTCAATTCATGCCCTCTCTTGTATATTTACTTAGACTGTGTAGAGATTACGATGTGGTTTATATAAAAGAAACGATTCATGTATATCATTGTAATTACAGTGTTTTAGTTGTTATATGCAATGAATGAATGATTAATTAAATGATTAATTCTCATGTATTTTATGTTGTGGTTTTTATTAAGGCCCGCGACTTGGATTTGTATACCCACAGTGGTCGATACTACGATCTCTGTTTAATTTAAAGGTTTTGAAATATTACTTGGTTATTATTAGGTGATGGCTGTGAGAAATATTAGATGGGACTTTTAAATAATTTATGCATACAATTATGATGTTTTTTATTAAAATATTTAGGACTATGGATTTTAAATAGTGAAAAGAGATTTGATCTTGGACCAAAGAATGGTCATGATACTTACTTTGTTCGTTGTTTATGATGATGTAATTTTTTTAATGGAATGGTTTAGTAATTCACTTGTATTTAAATATGCAGACCTTAAAAGGTCTTTATTGGTTTATTTATCTTCGATTTATTGTGGATCTACTAGTAGCATGTACTTAGTTGATTTGATTTATAATTCCATTCTAGAATTGTTTATGTATACTTATAAATAGTATTCTGATTTGTTTACTATTGATGTTAATAAGATAGATTCTAATTTAGGTTTTATATGATACATTAGGTCTCAGCTAGTATTAACTTAACATGGATGTGCTCACAAATGATATATGTTAGTAGAGTAAGAAGGCCAAAGAGCATATAGGTCCTAGTTCTGAAATAAAACCTACTTTATACTTAACCCAGTTTCAACAGTAAAAATAATACAAGAATTAAAGTAGGGTGCATAACCCTTGATAAACATTTATACATGAATTAAAATTGCATAGGAAAACTAATGAATAAACCTTGGATAGATCTAGTATAGAAAAATACTTACAAGCTAGAGTTAATATTTAAAAATGCAAACCTCAGCAGATTTTAAACAGAGAAATAGTTACATAGGGTTAGGAAATGCAATGTAATCAATTGTCTAACATAGCCGGCATTTATTATATAAAAATGGAATAGGTAGTCTAGGGTTTCATACCTATAACTTGAAGCTATTTTAATGGTTGAACGTGCACAGTCAAATAACCAGCATTAACAAATCAAAGGTAAATCTCACCTCTTGTTTTATGACCAAATCACTTGGGAACTACCATGTTCCACCCAACCATGACCCAGAACTGTTCGTGGTTTAAATATGGATCCCCCCAAGCTCGACACCAACATGAAAGTAGCTTAGAGCTCCTAAGGTAGGGTTTTCTATCTTGTATATAAGTTCTCGATCCATTCTCCTTTTTCCTTCCAAACAAATGTTCTCCAAGAACTCACTCGAGAGCAAAAGAGACAGAAAATAACTCCTCCAAATGATAGATCATAACCCCAATCCTTTCCTTGGCTTGAGACTTTATAGACAAACTTTCGAATCAAATGAACAATTAAATCAAGAAGTCTTAGTCTCTTGATTTAACCCTTTTTAATTTATTTGGGTAATTTTTAATATTTTAACTTAGGAACTTTAAACTAGTTCCTAATTAGACTTTTGTAGGTTTTGGACTATTTATTATCTTTATATAATAAATAATAATGGATGGAGTTTTTCTTTATTTCTTTCATCATTAATATTATTATTATATTTATTCTTTATACATCCCATGTATAAAATACATAATAATATAACACTTATTAACATTTGTCTTTGGGCATCATATACCATGATCCCTAGACTCAATGGCACTTCTTCATTAAGGTCAAAGTAGGTAGATGGTTGGATCTACTAGGCTAGGAAACTCTAAAAATCCTTGCATGTTGGATTTTCCTCGTATAACGTTGTAGTTCTTCAGTACTTGATGAGAATACATGAATTCAAAATTTCATTTAATCACTTATAAATAAGTATGATGAGATCAATCTTTTTTCTCGAGTTTTTTTCACTTAAAAGTTATTAAACTCTTTTCAGTAACCCCTAGCGCTTATCAGAGCCCATACTTAACACTTTAACGTGGAGTTTCAAACTTTTTGCAATTCCAGAGCTCTTCACTCAACATTGATGCTAGGATGTACTTGTACAATACACCTAAGGATACAATGGACAAGGATCCAATGGTCGAGAGCTTATGCTCAACATCAAAATGGAAGGCTCCAGGGCTTATGTACAACACTTCCAAATCTTATCTTTTCATGTGTTTCAGAGCTTCTTGATCAACACAAATCTAAATACTCATGTGCTCCAAAGCTCCTCGCTCAACACAAAACATTAATTATCCATGTGCTCAAGAGCTCCTCGCTCAACACAAAACATTCACTACCCATGTGCTCCAAAGCTCCTCGCTCAACATGAAACATCTCTTCAATCATGTGCTTCATGGTCCACACCCAACATAGACAAGGATATATATATATCTCATCAACAATTGGCTTACACCTGATATATAAAACAAAGCATCATGTTCATAAGCAGTGGGGTCTTTGACCCAGTATATCACAATAAAATATCCAGGCAACATCATAATCAATAGGTTCATGCATACAAGTTTTAGGTCCAAAATTCAGGATATTACAATGTGTTGAGAGAGACCCAAAAAGTAGGAAACCCTAGCTTTTGCAGCTGCACAGTGTATTCTTCTCGAGTTAGCTTTCATACCATGTTAAATTTTTATCATTTAATCAATATGATCTAGGATCTTTTATGAGAGAATAAAATGCACAAAAATGATCACAAGAGACAAGAGACACAAAGTTTTTTACTTGGATAAACCATAAAGGAGAAATCCCCGCAACTTCCTCAGAGACAGAATGAGCACCAATAGCAAAAGTAAAACCCAAAGACAGAAAGATGATCTCCAACAGTTGTTCTGTCTCCCACTTGTGCGAGATCCTTTTCTCTCACTCATACGCTACATTTGAGTGAGTGTGTGTTCCAAATAGAGAATCTCACTCTCTATTTATACTAGTTTTTCCCTTGACAATTGCTTACTAGGGTCGACCTCACTAGGAGAGTCTAATAGCCCTAGTACCCCTCAATTATGGGGACTATTGCTCCAACTTACAATGGAGGGTTAACCTTTATCAATTTACATGAATTTATTATATTAATGATTCTCCTGATAGGAATATCGAGGTACAATGAAATACAATATAAGATATACAAGTGAATACATTCCGACGTTACAAATACATCAACAAGGGTTACCAACTTACTAAGGCACTTGCACGAAATCAACTTATGCAAAAATTGAAACAGGAATAGGAAGGAAGCTTAGAAAACCTGGTTTATGACAGTTGATCCGAGCTTGGTCTTCTCCTCTTTCAGTCTCTTCCAAAGCTTCTAGGGCTTCTCCAATTCACCTATAAAGAACAAACTCTTCCAGCAATATCTTGTATATATATCAATGGTTAATGAAATGCATATTCATAATAAAATAATTGAGACAATTTGTAATTCATCATATACAAAAATGCAACAATATAAAGATTGGAAGAAGAAATTTCTTTGTTAATAAATAGAGAATGGTGAGATTACAACCCAACTTTTGAAACAAGGACTCCTTTGCAAACTGAGGAGACTAAGTTTTGTTGCTCCAAGATGTCTGAAGGCATACCACCAGCATAAATTTTCTCTTATAAGAATGATTTATTAGCCCCATCCCATGGCCTCTACTTATACATGGGGAAATAGAGAGGTTTCGAAGGTTAGGATGGTTGAGAGAGTTGAGATAGTTGTGAGTAGGGACTAAACTGATCTCGACTAATTGGCATTTATATTTTTTTAACATTAGATTAAGGTACATGCAATTTTTAATATAGGAAAGGCACGTGTGACACACTTATTTCTTTAAGGGGACTCACTTGTTCAATGTACATGCGGGTTGCAATGTAAACACTCGGGTATGACATGTAGGTTGCAATGCAAATAGTCGCGTGTGCAACCCTAATATCCAAATAAAAATATATGAAGCTCATGAGGAGATTATGTATCATTAGTCATGCACATCTATAGTGTTTTTCCTACTTTAATCCTATATTTCCTTTTGTGTCCCGACATATTGGATGTTAGTACTCAGACGAAGAAGTACCATTTTGGTTTATAACAATCTAAGGTTTGAAAAACCTTAGCATATAGTCTTTACAAATAGTTTATAGACATTCATACATATAATCTCATAAATCGTTATTACCATAGGATTTAGGTATAGTTTAAGCTTAGGACTTTAGTCTTATCTTCACGCAAGTATGCAAAAGAATAGTGTAGTGTATATATACCGTGTTGTAGATATAAGAAGTTTTTTATTGCCACGATCATAAAAATGATTTTACTAGAGAAATAGAAGCACAAGAAAATATGAGCGTTCATTAGTTCATGAACGAACTAAGTAAACCTCATAGAAATAGGAATCCTTAACTTTTTGAGTGGACTCTTAAGGGATAGAAACTCGCCACTCTACCCCTTGACATACAGAGGTAAGTCAACCTCTTTATAAATAAAACCATAAATGAATTTAAAAACATGTAAAGAAAATGTAAAATGTAACATGACACACATTTGTCGACAATTGTTCGCAAATAATAAACACGAAAAGTAAACTTACAAGCATGTCAAAGTAATAGAACAACATGATGTAAAACATCATCATTAGACATGAAAATAGATAGAGGGAAAGAAGCTTACGGAACTTAGGTTTGATATACAATCAAGTCTTATTCCGTAGAATTTTTAAACGATGTCCTTGAAGTTCAGTACTTTATTAGCCTAAGAAATTTTTTTATTTATATATGAATTTTAGGGACATTACATTTAGTCATACCCAAAATGCCTAAGTAAAGGCTACAAATTCCCTACTATGCTAAGGGAATAATGAAAGTTATCCCTAAGTATTTGAACTATAATCTACCTCCTAAGAAGAGGCTTATGTTATGCCATGGAACAACCAAAATACACCAACCACTCATGCTGAAACAAAAGAAAGTATAATGTAACATGGATAAAGACAAAGTTAAGTTCGATGGTGTTCTAACTATGTGTTTTTGGGTAAATATTAAAATCTTGGTGGCTTTCATGGAGCCACATGAAGGCCTCCTCTTCGCACACATTGTCCTTTTGAAAACCCTAAGGATTTATCTCTCCTTTCTACTAAGTTTAGTGTGTTTGTGCTGCGCGATTTTGGTCTCTTTTCTGCAACACGAAGGTGGAGAACTAAGGCTCTCAGCCTTCGACACCATTCCACTTCTCTAATCCTTCAGCGATGTGTTTAATGGGTTGGCTCGGGTTTTAACAGTGTTATGATTTCGGTGATAGTTCTATGAAGTAATTACAAAATGGTTTGGTATTTGTTGCCATAGTGGCCTCTACCCAATCTCAAACAGGTTAAGTTCCTTCTTCTGCTTGCGTTATAGTTTTTCATTGTTAAATTTTTAAAACCATGTTTGATCTCTTTGCGGTTTTTATGCGGAGGAGGTTTTGATCGCGGTCGCTGCGCTAGATAAGAGCCAATCTCTGTGAAGAAGGGATTCCCCTTTCGAGTAATACTTGTACCCCGCCGTCCTTTCTCCTTACGACACCAAGGTTGGGTCAATGCTCCATGGATTGGAGTCATTTCTATGTTTTCTTTCATTGACAATGGTAAACCCTCTTGTGGTTATGCTTATGTTATTTTTTCATTTGCCATAAAAAATAATTCTCCTTCGACGTGGAGTCTGAAGGGGATTGCTATGTAATGTAATGGTTTTGTTTTAATATGGGTTTGAGATCCTAGAGAGTCTTGTAAAAATAGTGTTTTAAGGATGGAAACAATGAGCTCAGTCCGGGTTTATGACCCTATAACTTACTTCTCTTTGAGTATTAATAAAATAGTTTAACTTTGGATATATTGTGTCGTTCACTTTTTACATCTCTAGCATTGTGCTTTTATGACTATATTTGAAAAGAGTTGGGCTCTTAGGCCACTTCGTTGTTAAGTTTGAAAAAGGATTCTATAAATGCATATATGCTTACTCTAAGACATGTTATCAAAATCCAGCAATGTTTTTGTTAGTTTCTATTTCGAAACTGTTGGTTTGTTTTAAGCCAACTATGAAAATATCACAGCCTACAACCTCACGATTTCGGCATGTCTATAGCCATTCTTGATTTAATAAATTGGTTCCATTTTTGGGGTTTTTATTGTAGCTCAGTTTTGAAGATTCAGGTCAGGAGGTCACTACGTTCTTACATCGTTAATTTCTATTGGTCATGTTTAAACCAAAGAAATCATGCTCGTTGCCATATATAAATAATTTGGTTTGAGTCGTAAGGCTTATATGTTTCTTTTAAAAAGAAATGTAAATTGTATAGCGTGGATACGTTTATTTGTTTTCTTATAGTTTAGATTTGATATTCAAACCCCTATAATGAAATGATCCTTATGGGTTTTGAACCCACGACCTCAACACTTAAAGGAATCTATGTCAAACCCAAAGCGTTATACTGACGGTTAACCTAGGAGATCGACAATTATCATAAAGAGATATTTTAAATGTTTACTGTTTCATTCGTAGACATAGCTAATCCTATATCAGTTACAAATGTTTGTTGTCGTTGTTTTTAATTATAGTTCTTTTCCATTGATGGAATATAGTCTTTACATTTTTAACGTGTAATTTAAAATTAATAATAGTACCTCTCCCTAAGAGGGAGACACTCTCGACTTTGAGCTGAGTAGCTTAGGGTAAAGCCTAGCGTCTAGAAGTATGTGATAAGAGATTGATTGAAGAATGGTCTCGAACCCTTATTAGAAAAATTATTAATTTAATTTGTTTTTAAGATCTAACTTAAACTAGGAACTAGATGAATCAAACTCAATGTTTACTTGACAATGATTATAAATAATCAAAGAATGTAAAAGAAATGAAACTTACAGTAAGTGAGAGAAATAAGCTCAGAAATTGGTTATGAGATTACATGTAAACATGAAAATATTTTTACAAAACATTACAATAATCTACACTTTTCCATCTAACTTTATGAAAAGAAAATCTCTAGCATCCTTTACAATAATACACATGAAAATAATATCTTCCTAACCTATTCTAATTTAGTAAAAAATACTTAGTTTATAGAATTCCTTCACATTCCTAAACCTGCAAATATAGATATGGAATAATTTCACACATAAATAACAAAACATCTTAGAACGTGGAAAATTGCATAAGAAAGATAAACACCCAAAGAAACCGTCTCTTGAAAGCACCTAAGATCACTTGCGTTAGGACCCCGATGTCCATTCACTAGACCACTAGGATGAAGATGTTGTGTAGCAGCCCACATAGAAATCTTTGCAAATTAGCAACTCACTAGTAGACTTAACTCTCAACAATTTCACTTGAGCAATCCCCTCCTCCAATTCCTCTTGTGTGCATGTCTTTTCAATTTGCAACAATTCACAAGGGTCTAATCACTTGGTATAGAATGTAATGAGAATCCTCCTCAATTCGTTGGTATTTATAAGATTTCCTAGGTGTTTGGGTGAGTTTTGCAATTTAATGAGCCACTTGCTGAGTTTCTCTTCTCACGGAACATGACCACAATTTTAGGGATTTTCCCTCAAGTGAAATGCTAGTGTTGCCACTTGTCTTTTGGCCTTTTACAGCTGCTCATTCCTTCTAGTGGGTTAGTGAACACTCTTAAAAAGTCTTCTTTGGATTAGTATATCTTCATTTAATTATTTAAAGAAATAAAATATTCAATTACACTCACCCTAGACCATCCTTGTCATAAAAACTTTATGATAACTTTTAACATAATGTTTTTTCAAAAAAATAAAAATATTTATTTTTGAGTTCCAAGTGGGTTACAAGATCCTATAGCTTAAGAATTCTCAAACAACTTAACCTAAGTTTAGAAAACAACATTAAATGCATTTTTGCATTATCTCTAACATGGCAAGAGAACTTTAATTCTTTAATGTGTAATTCATATTGTCCTTTTAGTTGTTAAGCCAACCAAAATTTCTTTATTAAATTTAAATTGATGTAAATTTTTATAATGTATGTATATTAATTTCAATTTAAATTGGTTGATTTTAACAAACTTTAATTTTATTATTTAAAATTAATTCTAATTAATATATATTTATTGGATTTAATTTTTGTTAAATATGGTGTATTATGTTTATTTGATTTGATTTTTTTTAAATATGAGAGATATCAAGTTTAAATGAATAAAAAAAAATATGAAAAAACTTATGTTTCATATTTTAATGAAAAAGATATAAACTTATAATTTATTTTAACATTGAATATGTATATTTATTTTATGATATTTAAAAAATTAATAAATATTACAAGTTATTTGATTAAGTGAAATTAATAATTTCAAATCTAGGGGTAGTGTCTCTAGGCCTTGATCCCACAAACAAGGGGTCTCATACACCAAATTGGTGTGGGTTTTGGTAGCGACCTTAGAAATAGATTAATATTATTAGTAGTAGTAGTAGTATGTTATCACTCTAAAGAAAATGGTTTTTTACGACAAACAAAGGTTACATGATGTTGTCACTTGGATTTATTTATTAACATGTATATTTTAATAAATAAAATTGAAAAGACTAAAAATTTAATAATAAATTTTGATAATTTTTAGTTTTAAAATATTTTTTATTGATTTTATAAACTAATTACTTTATTGATATATATATAATTTTGAAAAACTAAAAATACTTTTTATAGTTATCAGATATGAAATAGATTACAAAGTTAATTTATATAGTTATCAAATAGATTACAAGGTTAATATATATAACTTTCAACAAAATTAAATATATGATAAAAACATAGGTTTTAGTGCCCATAAATAGACAACAATGTTTTGGTTAAGTCAATGATCTAAGTCGTGAAATATACCTACTTACTTGTACATGGCAATGAAGAATTTCCTAAAAAAATCTCTAGGTGTTTCGTAATTTTATCGTTGATAATGGAGTTAATACTGCAATTTATGTTTCTGTGGTCTAAATCTTGCAATGAATCACATATTATTGATAGAAAATAAGCCATACGTTCGGTGTAGTTATAAAGATTCAAGTAGAAATTAAAAAGAAGGCTACCAAAATGTGCACTAAATTGTGTATTAAAAAAGCTAAGTCACATAAAGCTTATCTCGTGAGATCCACATATATGATATATTAAAAAAGTAATACTCACTAAAAGCTTATCTTCTGAGATTCACAAGTATCATATAATGAAACACAGCCGGGAATTCTGTGTTTAAAGTCTAAATAGGGAAATAATACACCAGCCAAAATGAAAATGTAGCGAGCTCCAACGTGCAGTTTAGAAATTTACATGTTCCTTCCAGTAAGCTCAAAATAAATCAAAGGCGAAAGTGCGCCCCATTGTTGAGATAGGTGAGCGGGTTGGCCTTGCGAATTTACGAACTCTGTTAGGTTATGTAGTGCTTGATTTGTTGTGATCTCTAAATGTTGTAGGCGGAATTGAAGGGCTACATAAATTTCCATTGGTATCAGTCGTCCTTCGCCTTCAATGATAGATTCGATCCGTTGAAACAACCGGGGCGACCAGTCTTCTAGAAGTACATCTGCATAGTTACGTAGTAGATCACTAGCCGAAGATCCTCTAAGTGCATCTTGAAGAATCATGTTACCTCCCTGTTCTGCAAAGCGTCGCTCGAAAGTATGAAGGAAAGCTTTAACGATGAGCTCCTCACTAAAGTAACGAAGGAAATTCCTCAGCAAGTCCACCTGTCCCGCCATTTTCACTGGGCTAAATAAATAATTCACAAGCGGGATACCTTCCTCCAATGTCACGCAGTGCAATTATATACCTACAAATCTTTATAACCTCGATTTTATAGCGAGACTCTTGGCCTTCTACAGGATCGAATTCTGTTCTTCTGATTTGTAGCGAGACTCTTGAACTTCTAAATGCAACAATTCTGTTCCAGAGCTGAACTTGATTTTATCAAGATTCGTTAGATGCAATTATATTTTAAGCACATCTACTCTAACTTTCAAATAATAAATTTATATAAGTGAAAATTTAAAAGTGAATAAAAACTAAAATGAATAAGTTTGTAAAGCGAAAGTTCAGGCTTAGAAATATTCATATATAAAACCCAAAAAGCATATTCATAAGTCCATCATAATTTTAAAATAGTAAACTTAACATATAAATGTTACAACTTTGATATATATATATATATATATATATATATATATATTTATTAAGACAAATAAATATATTTAACATTTGATAGCAAATTTAATGATATTTAACATATAAATGACCATAATTATTTGACACATCTTTGATATTATAAAAAATATTTGTTTTAATATAACAAATGAATGTATTTCACTCTAAAACATATATAAATATAAAATAGTAACCCACACAGTATATCTAGCCGCCCACACATAAAACCAACAATGAGTTGTAATTTTTTACAGTTTCAGAAATGCAGATGCAATTCCATACATATATTAATGTGTAAATGTCAAAATTTGAACATGTCAATGCCATTAAACCTAAAGACATTAAGTTTTTATATATAAGTTTTTGAAATTTTGTTTACCTAAATTCTATGTATCCATATCATCTATTATGGTTATTTTAAATAGAGATTACAACCTTTCCTCTCAGCTTGCAAGCATGTTTACTTTCTCCTTAGCTCAGTTACAGCGTGGACTACCCTTCAACTATGCTTCTCAAAATATGATGCCTAATATTTAAAAGACATGTTAGCATCAAGATTTTCTAGAGCCATCTAAGATACTGTAAATGGTTAATGTCTTCTATCATACATTTGGCTATAAATTATTACTAGTTGACACCATCATACATTTCACATAATATAAGATTTTCTTACCATACCAATGAATGTGAAATATACATTGATCTCCAATGTATGTTTAATTGTTACTTATGTTGAACTCTAGAGTTGTAGCTTGAGTTAGTCTTTAGTTAATGACAAATTTTTTATTCAAAATCCAGTCTTAACACTCCGTGTATATATATATATATGTATGTATATATGTATATATGTATATATATAACTACATAACAACAATTGAAAACCTATATATATATATATGATGAAATATATATATCCATACATATATACACACACACACACACATATATATATAACTACAATAACAACAATTGAAAACCTAAATAGAATAATTTAAAATATTTCAAATGAGCTCCAATTATTTCAATACAATATAGATTATAGAGTATAGATCAACAGCGGTTGACATTCAACCAACCATTAGTTGGTTTGGTAAATCTGATGTTAATTATATGTGTGTTAAAGATATATTGTGGGATATTTTCATATAAGAGTTATTTACATTTTCATTTAATCTTGGTGAAATTCAAATATTTATATATATATATTTATATTACTATTAAATTTTAGTTAAATAATTTATTTCACATTTAAGGATAAACTCTGAGTTGACATTTCAAACCTAGAAAACTTGTATCTCTAAGACAAGAAGCCATATTTCATAATCCATACATTACATTTCTTTACTAATATCCATTTTTTTATAATAATAAATCATCCACAGAGATCCATCATAAATTTGGATGTATCAATTGTGGAGAGGATCAGATCATAAAGTGGAAATCTACCTTTTTTAATGTCCTGGACATGAAGAAAGGTTTGCATTAAAAAAATTTGATACATCTTAGTGCTTCATAGAGACAAAATGATCTAAACTAATTTATTTAGTAAGAAAAAAAATTATATATTTGCACCTTTTGGGAAAAGAATTTTTTTTTCTAGAATAATATTGAGTTACTTTCATAAATTTGTTAACCTAAAAGAATCCTATATACTCTCCTGAAAATTGACACATTAGATGTCTCCCAAATGATGTCTCATAGGGTGATAGCTAAATTGGGCAACCAATATGAAGCTGGTATGCTAATAAAGAAATGAATACAAATTTGGATATAGAGGTCTCCAAGGAGAAGATTAAAGCAATTTTAAGTGCCTTAAAAAAAGTATTGAGCCCTATACCTAAAGGTTTATTTGAAAAGTATTTCATTGGTGAAAGACTCCTATACCTAAAGGTTTGTGGAAAAAATATTTCATTGGTTTTTATAAAATGATAAAAATCGTAATCATGATATATATATAAAGATAGACAAGAGTGTTCGAGGAAATTAACTGTACCTTTGCAGATGCTAATTCTAAAATATTAAGACGAAACTCTTTACATCAATTTACGTCGACATCATTATACAATCTAAATTACATTTTGATTTCCAAAATCATGGCGAGTAGGTTGAATTTTTTTAAAATACTATGGATTAATATTTAATAGATAAATGGTACTATGCAAATGTTCTTATTATCTTATTTACTGTATGTTATTATGTAATGCAAAACTGATTTGCGTGAGAATTAGTAGATTTATGAGTAGTCTAAGTGGACCTAATGGTTAAGAGCATGTGTTTCCTTCTAGCAGGTCACTGTTTCAAATCCAAAGGGGGTAGGGTATGTACACTTTAGTCTTTAGCATTTAGTAGTTGAATCACCGGTCAATCTTGTATTTTTTATTCTAAATCTTATCAAATCAAATTTTATGTCAACGAGAATCATAATATGACACATCCTTGGCTACTAGGAGATTTCCCTAGATCTATTATGTTAAAGGATTTATGTACATAATAACCATTTCCAATATTCAAATAATAAACAAAAGAGTGCTAACTAATGTTTCCAAAATAGAGTAAGAGCTCAGAGATTCTTCTTTTAAAAAATCATGATTTTCCTCTAAAAAGTGGAGAGTACAAATCAAAAGAAAAACATCTCATCTTTTTCCCAACACCATCCAAAAGCATGTGTATTATTACTTTAAATGATAACCCAAATCTGATTATTAAATCAACCGTTAAAGTGAGATGACTTTTCGTAAATATCAAAATAAAAATGGAGTTCTAGACTCGCTATTTATCTTCTACCATTGCTTACAGATATAGCTAATAAATACACTAATAGATCTAGCAAGATTTAAATAATTAAAAATTTAATAAAGTCTTAAAATACAAACATATATCCTCTTATTAGTGATAACTAACCCCAATACTTTTAAACTCTATTTTGAAATGGTTTGGCTCCACATAATTGAAATTGATTCACACACATTTCATTACTTCATAAACAACAAAACCATCCAATAACATTTGAGTGGCATTATGACCATTATACAATGGCATCCACTGTGTCATTAATATTAGGATAGGAACAATTTATTTATTGAAGTGTCAAAAACCCATGAGCAATAAATCTCTAACTTATTAAGCTGGCAGAAAGGAGTTTCATTAAATACCAAAACAGAGGTATGGGTTTCCACTCAAGTTCCATATGAAGGGTGAGTGGTTGTAAGTCCATTATGATGGAATCAACGGTTCATCAAAACAATAACATATACATACAAAGAAAAGAAAATGCAACAAGCCTTGAAACATAGAGGGTGCAAAGCCATTTATGCAAACTATTGCACACCATTAAAGAACCATGTTACAATCTAACTTATCTTCACAAGAGTGCCTAAAGCCCCACTTGCTACATAACTATTACGAATGCACCTCTTGGTGGACCATTGATGAAGTCCAATCACATCCATGCCATAGGGTACATGTCATATCAACAAGGAGTAACGTTAGTAATTAATAAAGTTCTCTTTTGAATACATTTAAAACCAGAGAAGGGTTTCACACACTCAGCCTTGGCATTTAGAGTGGCAGGCCTCACTTGACCCTGTGGCTACCCTCATCGGCCATCTCTGTATTACCATAATGCATTCATTTATCTTTTTTACTTATTAAAATATGTAAAAAGAAAGGATGTTAAACAACGTTAGAGCGTTACTTGGTTTCGATAGGGCGAGGGGGTCGACTCTTCCCTTATCAATCCTCTTCCTACAAATAGAAGCCTAAATTAGTTATTGTTTGTGAATTTAAACATGAAAACAACTTTTGTTCTAAGAAAACTAAATGGAACCTAACTCGGTTTTGTTATAAGTGGTAGGCCAACAAATGTTGGTTTTCTCTTTCTTCCTCTTCTCAGCAAATGAGCAAGGCTGAGGCCATTGGTATCCATTAAGCAAAAATATCTCTTAAACCAACAAGAAATCTCGTTACCCTAAGCAACAAGTAAAGGGCAGAGCTATTTTCAACAATAGGTTGTAGAACAAAAGACTAGTGCAAATGCAATATGGGCAAAACTAAAGTGCATTAAAACCTATCAAAATGCTTGCGCGCCTTGACCACAGATGGAGAGACAATATGTAATATTCTATACATATGCAAGCTTTCCATTAACTGCCTCATTGAGCTATCAACTTCGTAGGGAGGAAAAATTTATTACTAAGGTAAAGTTCTATACAAACCTATCATAACCCTTGTACATCAGAACATTAGATGGCTAAATACCATGTGATATTAAAACCTCAAAGTTTGATTATTCCATGGTTTAAAACCACGCTTAGGGTATAAGCACCATAACCCGAATACTTTAACATTTAAACCAACTCTTAAACCTTACTTATAAACCTTGTGTCTATGGCATGGACTATGGTCTACACCATACTTTAAACATATCAATACCTCTTTTCAAGGTAAGTAGGATAGAGACTATGGTGTTTAACACCATAGTCCCCCAACCTTTTTCTTTCACCAAACCAGGTTAGGTGAAGCCCCTTGTCAGCATCATGTTTAGTTGTTAAAGGTAGGGTGTCTTGGCTAAGGAAGAACCTTAGCCTTTAGGCTAAGCAACCCCTAGAAAAACCATATGGTAAAATAAATATAAAAAGCACTAAGAACATCACATTTAGGTGTGACCGCAAGGTGTAAGAATCAAGAATACGTTATTATACATGTTATAGGATTAGTTATATATGTTACAATATTCACTAGGGTAAAAGAGTACATTGATTTTTTATTATTATTATGGAAATTTATAGGTTTGTGACAGCTATCGAGTTAGACTAAGATGGTGAGAAGCTATGTTTAACATGATACTTGATAATTGTAAGCATTAAAATAAAATAAGTTTTAGTTTATTGTGTAATATAATTATTTCCAAATGACGGAGAACAATGGAAACCACTGTAATTTTAAAGTGAATCCCACTATACGTAATCACCATATAAAAAGTTCTTAAAGGCATGGTAACTAAAATCTAAGATTATTTTTAGTTTTGTATGGATTAGTAAGATGGTAGCGCATCCTTATAGGATTTATAAACAACCAAAATAACTAAAGGATTCAACAATCAAAGTGCCCAGCTCAAACACATCAACCGGTAATTTAGACACATGAAGCCATATTTTATTACTCTCTTTTAATTAAAGCTATTGTAAATTGCATTGAGAATTTTTGGGAACACTATAATTATCCAAAATTACAATGGAAATAAAAACATTAAAGCCTCCTCCTAGTCTTAGTCTAAGACAGGGTGTGACATCCATCAACATCGCAATCTATCTTACTTCAATTGTTAACACAATGGATACGGAGAGAAAAGTCATGGTACCCGAAGACAAAAAGGAAGAGAAATTAGATATTGGTCTCGAATTATACGACAATTTTATGAACACAATGATCCAGGAATTAGTTAATTCATGTTTTTGCGGCTTGGAAGGTCCAGGGAGACTGATGATAGGAATAAGTCGTAGGAAAGGAATTAAGAGCTCATGCGTCGATCTCATGGAATTTCCCAACATTGTTCGCTGGGGAATAAGCCACGATGAGATCAAGATTAGGGGGACAACTTGTGAGAGGGTGTGACATCCATTAAATTATTTGAACCCATAAAATTTATTACTCATATTCTTGGCTTCTCTATCTCCTTTTCTTTTTCTCCTACAAACCTCCAAAACTAATTCTCCTATCCCTTTTTCCCATAAAAATATCACACCAAAAAATATCCTTACAAATTTAATGTATTTCACTAATTGACCATTGTAATATCCGAAATTTTGGACCTACCATTTATGGGCATGAGCCTATTGATCATGATGATTATATTGATGTTTTAGTTTATATTGGGTCGAAGACCCCACTACATATGAACATGACGATCATTTTGTATATTGGGCGTAAGACAATTGTTGATGATATATATGTATATATATGTTAGTTGTGTTGGGCGTGGACCCTCAAGCACATGATTGATGAAATGTTTTGTGTTGGGAGTGGATCGTGAAGCACAAGATCAATGAGATGTTTTGTGTTGAGCGAGAGGCTCTCAAGCACATGAGTACTTACATTTGTGTTGAGCATAAAGCTATGGAACACATGAAATTATAATTGGAAATGTTGGGCATAAGCTTTGGAGCATCCCATGTTGATGTTGAGCATAAGCTCCAGAGCATCGAATTATTGGCCATTGTATCCCTAGGTGTATCGTACAAGTACATCCTATCATTTAGTGTTGAGCGAGAGCTCTCGAATTGCACTGTGTTTGTACCTCCCTATTATAAGCATTGAGTATGGGATCTCGTAAGCGCTAGGGGTTACTGAAAAGATTAAAATCACCTCCAAGTGAAAATGACTCGAGAATAATATTGATCTCATCATACTTATTTTTAAGTGATTAAATGAAATTTTGAATTTATGTATTCTCATCAATTATTGAAGAACTACCACCCCAACATGCAATGATGTTTAGATTTGCCTAACCTAGTATATCTAAGCCATCTATCTACTTGATCTTCATAAAGAAGTGTCATTAAGTCTAGGGATCATGATACATGATGCATGAGGACAAATGCTAACAAGTATTTTAATACTATGTATTTTATACATAGTATGTATGAAGAATTAATTATGATTAATTATATAATTTAATAAAGAAAGAAGAGAAGCTCCACCAATTATTATTTATTATTAAAGGATTAATAAATAGTATAATACCTATGAAAGTTAGACTATGAACCATTTAAAAGTTCCTAGGTTAAGTATTCAAAATTACGTGAGTAATTAAAAAGGGTTAAATCAAGAAACCAAGGTTTCTTGATTTAAGTGTCCCTTTGATTGTAAATTCTTTCTATAAAGACTAAATCCAAGCAAAGGCTTGGGGTTCTGATTTTATCTTGGAGAATTATTGTTCTGCCTATTTTTGTCTCTCAAGTGTTTTCCTATAGATCTTTTTCGTGCAAGGAAAAGAGGACTGATTGAGAACTGAATACGAGTTAGGAAACCCTACCTTAGGATCTCTAAGATACTTGCATGTTGGATTCGAGCTCAGGGGGATCCGGATTAGAACCAGGACTGGTTCCGGGTCATGGTTGGGTGGAATGTGGTAGTTCCTAAGTGATTTGGTCATCAAACAGATATCAGTTCTGCATTGCATTGTTAATGTTAGTTATTTGAGTGTGTAGGTTCAACCATTAATAGAGCTTCAAGATAAGGTTTGAAGCTCTAGCCTTCCTATTTGATTTCTCTAAATTAACTACTATATTTTCTAGGTAAATGATTTCGATGCATTTCCTAACCCTATGTCTTGGATTCTCTAGTTAGAATTTGCTAGGGTTTGTATTTTCTTTAATACTATGTTTAGGCTGTAAATTTTATTATATGCTGTACATCACGAGGGTTTTTACTTTTGAGTTGATTTCTGTATTGTTTCCATGTTTATTTTATGTGTACTATATCTAGGTTTTGTTACGAGTTAGCATATTATTGTTCTACAGGTAGCACTACTGTGCTGACATATTTCATTTGTGAGCAGAGGGTTGTTTTAGATTCAAAATTCGTTGAGAAGTACAGGTTAAATTTATATAGAAATACGTATATAACAGTATTCAAATAGTTTTATAATTAATTTACTACTTAAGTTATTTATAAACAAAATTATAGAATTTAAATATTCTAAGCTAAATCAACTAAGTAAAGTCAAAAGCTAAATCTAAGATAATAAGTCATTAAAGACCTTCAAGGTCTGTGTCAACAAGTACAAATTAAATATCTTAACATTCCATTAAATAAACATAATCATAATTAACCAAATAGAGAAGGCATCGTGACCATCCATGTGGTCCAATATCAGACCTCTGTCTTATTATATAAATTCCACATTCCAAATTGCTTAGTCATTAATCGCATCCATTTACATAACTCAAATATTAAAATCGTCAGTCCTATTATTACAATCATCCTTTTATAAAAACATACAGTTTTTAAACGTCCCATATAAATCTACACATACCCATCGCATCACATTAAACATTTAATAACTACACCCAGTTCACCAATAGAGGTTGCGACATCGAATTTTATGGATGTCCAGACTAAAGGAAAGAACATTAATAACAAACCATACGCACTTTTTTACACAAACAATAAGCAAGTCGCCTAACAATCTTTATACAGTCCATGCTATACATCTAATATATGCGGGCTGCCTTTTAAACTGCACCAAATTCTATATAAATAACAACGCATATGCTAGCAGTGAAGTCGTAAAGACCCTAGCTATGGCCTCGGCCAAGTTTCCAATCTAATCACATAGTCACGCTATAATAACCAAACTGATATCATGGGTTTTCCATAACCCTCCTTGTTACATCCATATCCTTTTAATAAACAAATTACATATTAAAATTCCAACTAAAGCTATCACAGTCATTGGGAGAGGAACATGCCATTCATGGCATGGCCTGCACCCACGTTGAGCCTTTACAAAACAAAAATTTCAATACTTTGTCTAAAACACAGTCTCCTCTAACACTAACATAGAGCATACGGTGGCAAGACAATGAGCTATGACACCATTGTAACAATGGTGCATCCCATGGCATAACACCCCAAGCTCTAGAAGCTCTCCCAAATTTAAATACAAACGATATAAACGGAGTGCTGTCGATATCTCCCAAAACCAAAACTATTAAAATGATACACAGAGTAAAATTATATCGGCTTAAAGCCATGATCGAACCTCGTAAAGTCAACATGTTAAAATGCAACATTTAAATAACCACACAGTCCCGAGTTTACACAGCATAGTCTATTATAAACGCTGAACGAAATCGTATATACCAAAACACATTATAGTCTTTACATAAAATCCAATGTGCAGTGTATTTACATAGTGAGGCATGAATCCTCTTTTACACCAGTCAAACTATTAAAAATGTTAAATGGTAAATCCGTGAGCTATGGCACCATTACTAGTAATGGTGCTTCCATGGCCCAAAAATTCCAAACCTCCCAATGAGAGTCCATTAAAACCAGAGCAAGCTACATTATAAACCTTGAAGGAAGAGTCAACAAGTACCATCTAAAACCCCAACTTTGTAAAGAATCCCAACTCAAAAATTCTAGAACGAGAGGAGGCCAGTATGATCTTGCTAGCAAGCTTACCATGGTCGTGAAGAAGCGACCCAAATCGAAAGCATAGCTCTACGAAAATGCTAGAGTTCCTTTGTTTTCACCTGCATAGAAATCAATGATGGCATGAGAAGCATGACCATTCTATGGAGAAAAAAATGAAGCAATGCGTTAACACAAAGTCTAGTCCAACATATGTGCTAATCGATGGAGTTTTCCTCCCTTCTCCAAATGCATAGAGACCACACGAAACCCTAATTCCAAAACCACATAATGCACAAACAACGAATTCCCAAACCCTTTTCCAAGCATTTTCACCAACCCCGATGGCATTAATGGCACCAGCTGGTGGCCATTAATGCATCCATAAACCCTCACCATAGCTTATGGGATCCTATAGTTTTCATCACCTTCCAATGTCAGCGTAGGCTTAATGCTAATGACATGGTATTTATACCATATTTTCCCAACCATATAGTATGCACAGACCTTAACACTATGGTATTGTGTTTACAATGTTATTTCCCTTAGCATCAAAGTTTATGTTGTCACATGCCCATTTTGCTAGTTCTTATAGGTAGAGTTTGTGCATAGGTTGTAGTCTACATTTTGTAGTATTTAGGAATCATGGGAAATGTAGTATGCCATGATGCCCTGGCTAGAAAGAACAGGTGTAAGTTTCCAAACTCGTAACCAAGGCAAACATGCAAAATGGAAACAAGAGAAGAGTAATTAACAAGCCAAGAGATAGATAATTTATAATGGTAAGGACAGTAAGTAAATTCACAGCATCTAGATAATTAAATAAGAAAGATAATTAACAAACATAAGGCTTACCCGAGTCGTAAAAATGGAGTAGTAATAAAGTGCAAGGTGGAACTGGAAATATAACTAGGAACTGAATTGCTTCCAGTAACCAAATAATCCTGATGTCGCAAAAGTAACCTGTAAGTCAATAAATAAGATGCCTTAGTTCAAATCAACTAAGTAAGCCTTCCTAACGAAGAGTGAACTTACCTCTCAGATCGTCATGGGAGAACAATTCCCACCACTCCACCACTTTGTGCCCATCAACAAGGTTAAGTTAGTTTTTATTAAATAAACAAATTACACATGTACAAGAGCAAAACAATTATCTATACAATTCATGAATTCAACGACAGTAATAACTAAGATGTATCGATAGTTTAAATAACATAATTAAGACATAAGAAGTAAACAAATTAATAATCACTGAATGGATAAGATATTAACAAGACCGTATGGGCAATTTCCGAAGAGATTGAAAGTATAAGTAGCGCATGTAATTCCGCACGAGTAATAATGATCCCCTTTGGGTAGTTTTCACTAGCCTATAATTTTTTTTTAATTTTCAATTTTTGGGGACATTACAAGTGGTATCATAGCCGAGTTTAAATACTGAGAGACTTATGGGTGCACCGGGCATTCACGTACAGAAAATAATGTATGATAAGTAATTTTTGTTACTAACAGAAATTTCCTGCTGCTATTAAAAAAAAATTTGTTACACAAATTTTTTTACAGAATTGTTCACTTTATGAATACTGACGAAGAAAATAGATGGTAGGAAGAAATGACCACCCCCTCTCCGGAAGTGAACTTGGTGGTCGAGCTGAACTTTGATATGCTAAAGAATTTGCATAGTCTTCAAGCTGAACTGAAACATTTCAGAGAAGACAGTCTAAATAAAAAAAAGGATCAGCGAGCTATAAATGAAGCATTATTGCATAATATGATGGGAGGGAGCCCGCAAGGTAAACCTACCTAGTCCACCGACAGATCCAAAAGAGAACCATACCATGAGTGAGCCAGCAGCCTAAGAGAAGCAAAAAAAGAAGGTACACCTAAAGAAACTAAAGGAGATCATCACATTCCTACTAGTGATGACTCACTTTCTCCATGGAGAAAGAGGCAAAGAAATGATGACAGTCTTCAGGGGGACTATCGAAAAATAAGAGCCCTGACCTATGAAGGTGAAGTAAATATGGGAGAAAAGGCTGAAGAATGGTTGCTGGGAATGAGTAAGTATTTCCAGGTTCATAACTATTCAAGTGTGATGCAGGATAGGCTTTCCATCTACAACCTAAATGGTAAGGCAACAAGATGGTGGTGAGATTTAAAGCACACTAAGAAAGATGAGCTACGAGAAATAAGCAAGGAAAAATTCCGAAATATTTTCCAAGAAAAATACATGTCAGAAAGTTTCTTTGATCGTAAGGTAAAAGAGTTCCATGAACTGCACATGGGGCCCATGACTATGGATGTATTTATAAATAGATTTCTAGATCTGTTGCATTATGTAACATATATCAAAGAAGAGAGCGTGAAAATCCAGCAATTCCTAGGATGTCTTCCTCCCAATTTTCAGGACATGATTAAATTCGACATGCCAAAGACTTAGGACACTGCACTATAGAAGGATTGAATCTATTATGAGCATGGGCAGTTACGACAAGAAAACTAGAACCGAAAAAGAGAAAAGTATAGAAATGTTTTTGATAACCGCAAGCCTAGGTAAAACCCGTAGCCTTATAGAAAGAAATATAACAGCTTTCAAGCAAACAAGAACTTCAACAAAACTGGTACGAAGCCTTATGTACCAGCTCCTAATGATAATAAACAAGTGGTGAGTGCAGCTAATGCTACCCCTTTAGCAATCAAGTGTTAGAAGTGCAATGGGCCGCATTATGCTTGAGATTGTAAAAACAAGAACAATGGAGTCCTGCATAACCTGCAAGAAGAACCTACCGCTGAGGATAAGCGGGAACCCCACAAATCTATGCAACATTAGATGGCCGACAGTCTGACCATCAAGCTATAATGGTCGAGATCGAAGGTAAGATATTGAACACCTATGTTTCAATACTTATTGATCCTGGTGCTTGCTGGAGCTATGTTGCACCTAAGATTGCTGATTTATGCAAGTTAGGCAAAGAAAAGCATGTAAAACCTTGGCTGCTATAGTTATCCACTCATACGAAATGGATGGTTTCAGAAGTTGTTAAAGAATGTGAAGTAAACCTAAATGGTTTCATTACTAAGGTAAACCTAAACATCCTACCCTTAGGATCGTATGATGAACTTATCGACATGGAATGGTTGGAACAACAACATGTCATGCTCGATTGTCTACATAAGTCTATCTGGTGTACTGATAGCCAAGGGAACCAAGTGAAGGTTCAAGGCATCCCAAATAAAGTTTCTATAATAAAAATATCTACTTTACAAGTGAAGAAGTGTGTTAGGAAGGGCTGCAAGTTGTTCATGGTGAACATTGAAGATGTAGAGTGTGATAGAGAACAACGCATAGAATACTTCTCCGTTCTTCAAAAATTCAAGGATGTGTTTCCTAAGGAAATCCATGGATTACCTCCAAAACGAGACCTATACTTTTCCATCAAACTGACCCTAGGATCAGTTCCAGCCTCCAAAGCCCCTTACCGCATGAGTGCACCAGAATTGGTGGAACTCAAACTCCAGTTGCAGGAGTTGATAGATAAAGGGTACATCCGATCCAGTGTATCCCCTTGGGGAGCACCAATTTTGTTCATAAAGAAGAAGAGCGGTACGATGCAGATGTGCATTGATTACCGTCAATTGAACAAAATGACTATAAAGAACTATTGCTCGCTCCCTAGAATCGATAATTTGTTCGACCAGGTGGTAGGAGCCAAAAAAAATTTGAATATTGATCTGCGATCCGGGTACCATCTGGTACGGATACAAGATGAAAATATTCCCAATACTGCCTTTCATACGAGGTACAGGCACTACGAGTTTGTAGTGATGCGGTTTGGGTTGACCAATGCACCTACAAACTTTATGTCTATGATGAACAACATATTCAGTAAATATATGGATACGTTTGTACTAGTCTTTATTCACGAAATTCTGGTTTATTCCAAGAACAAATAGGAACAAAAAGAACACCATCCCATAGTACTTCGAGTGTTGAGAGAACACAAGCTCTATGTTAAGTTTAGTAAATGTGATTTCTACAAACCACAAATATAGTACCTAGGGCACATCATATCCAAGGCAGGAATAGCTATGGACCCAGAAAATATTTGAGCTATAAAGGATTGGCCTACCCTAACTATTGTCACTAACATTAGGTCCTTTTTGGGTTTAGTAGGGTATTATCGAAAGTTCATTAAGAACTTCTCGAGAATCGCTTTCCCCATGACGCCTTTGCAGAAGAAAGGGAACAAGTTCTTATGGACTGACAAGTGTGAAGAAAGTTTTCAAAAGCTTAAGAAACTTTTGATGACCGCACCAGTGTTGCAGATTACGTATCCCGATGGGGGTTTTGTGGTATGGATGGGTGCAAGCAAGGAAGGACTTGGAGGATTCCTCTTGCAAAAAAATCATGTGATCTATTATGAAACACGGAAATTAAAAGAGCATGAGAAAAAATATCCCACACACGATCTTGAGCTAGCATCCATTATCCACGCTTTGAATATGTGGAGGCACTACCTCATGGAAAGGAATTTCCTTCTAAAGACTGACAATATGAGTCAAAAGTATTTATTCGATCTACCTAATATGAATGCGAGGCAAGCCAGGTGGTTGGCTTTCCTAAGTGAGTATCACTTTGAACTAAAACATATTAAGGGCAAAGAGAACAAAGTTGTAAATACTTTCAGTCGAAAAACTCATATGATATATGAGGTGACCCTAAGTCAAACTGATGCAGATTTGCATGAGAATATTAGAACGGTCAACAAGGTTGACCTGTTCTATGTGGAAATCCTCAAGAAGGTCCAAAAGAACCGATTGTTTCAACAACACAAGGAATACAAGGTCAATGAATCCGGACTACTATTTTCCAAGGATAGATTGTATGTTCTATATGGAGGGGACATTAGGTCCAGCATCCTCACAGATTTTCATAGGGAACCCTACTCGGGGCACCCAGGATATCAAAAGATGATATATGCCGTCAAGAGACATTTTTTCCGTCCTAATTTAAAGGCTGACATTGAAATGGTTATTGCAAAATGTCAAGAATACTAGCTAGTTAAATATGAGCACCAACACCCTTTAGTATTGCTACATCCACTACCAATTCCATAATGGAAGTGGGAGGTTATTAGTATGGATTTTGTTACTGGCTTACTGACAAGCTAGAAGCAAAATGATTCCATCGTCATAGTCATTGACAAGCTTTCAAAGGTAGCACACTTCATCCCCGTAAAATCAACATAGAAGGCTATGAACATCGTCGATATCTTCCTAAAAGAGATATTTAGATTGCATGGGATACCCAAAGCAATTTTCTCAGATCGAGATGTTAAGTTTACAAGAAACTTTTGGAGATATTTATTCTCTAGATTAGAGACACAGCTGAACTTTAGAACTACTTATGACCCACAGACGGATGGGCAGACTAAAAGAGTAAACCAAATTGTTGAAGACCTGCTTCGAATGCATGTCATGAACAACCCTACCAAGTGGGAGGATTATCTGCACCTTGCGGAGTTTGCATATAACAACGGGTATTAGGCTTCTGCCAAGATGAGTCCTTTCAAGGTACTGTATGGAAAAAATTGTAGGACCCCAGTTACTTGGGACAGTCCAGTGGATCGGCTCATGTTAGGGCCTGACCTGTTATTGGACTTGGAATAGGTAGTTACCAAGGTCTAGGGAAACCTTAAAGAGGCACAAGATCGTAAGAAAATTTATGCGGATAAGAAAAGAAAAGATAAAGACTATCAAGTAGGTGAGCATGTCTACTTGAAAGTGAAAGAAAAACAGAGCTCGTTGAGCTTGGGTAGGTATGGTAATTTACCACCTAAATTTTGTGGACCTTTTGAAATTCTGGCCATGAAAGGACCAGTGGCTTATGCACTAGCATTACCCATGCACGTAAGATTTCATAATGTTTTCCATGCATCTTTATTAAACAAATATGTTTATGACACTAATCATGCCATTGATTGGTCATTATTACAGGTGGAACCTGAGAGGGAATTTTCACTTGAGCCTTTGCATATATTGGACAAGAGAGAAGTGTAGCCTCAGAAGTGCACTATAGTCCAATTGAAAGTGCAGTGGTAGCATTTTGAGGTAGATGAGGCTTCCTGGGCGAGTGAGGCCACGATGAGAAAGGATTACCCCGCCTTGTTTCATGATATCATTCACAGTCCCTAGAACACCAGGGAGAGTGTTGTACTAAGCGTGGGGGGGGGATGTAATATCCCAAATTTTCGACCTACATTTAATATCCATGAGCCTATTGATCATGATGACTATATTGATGTGTTATTTTATATTGGGTCGAAGACCCCACTACATATGAACATGATGATTGTTTTGTATATTGGGCATAAGCCAATTGTTTATGATATATATGTATATATATGTTGGGTGTGTTGGGCGTGGACCCTAAAGCACCTGATCAATGAGATGTTTTGTGTTGAGAAAGATTCTTTGGAGCACATGAGTACTTACATTTGTGTTGAGCATAAATCTCTAGAACACATGAAAATATAATTGCAAATGTTGGGCATAAGCTTTGGAGCATCCCATGTTGATGTTGAGTATAAGCTCTGGAGCATTGGATCCTTGGCCATTGTATCCCTAGGTGTATCGTACAAGTACATCCTAGCATTTAGTGTTGAGCGAGAGCTCTGGAATTACACTATGTTTGTAACTCACTATTATAAGCGTTGAGTATGGGCTCTGGTAAGCGCTAGGGGTTACTGAAAAACTTAAAATCACCTCCGAGTGAAAATGACTTGAGAATAATATTGATCTCATCATAGTTATTGTAGCACACCTACTATAGGAAATGAATTGAATTTGCTTTTCAAGGGGATTTTAGACTTTCAATAAACCACTCAAACTTTTGGTATATATTTTTCCTTTTAAGCATTCCTCCAGAGTTTTGCTTAATACCTACATCACTTTAATTTATTCATAATACACACATTATAATGAAATTCAAAACCTATGGCAAGGTCTTTTATGCATTACAATATTTCTAGTAGTCCTTTATACTATATTTTCCTATGAAGGCTTCACCTCCATTTGCGTTTACTAATACAAATCTTAATAATAACATAAAGGACCTTGAGATATGAAATTCATTCAAGTCATACATAATTATATTTGATCTCAAATAAAGAACTACTTACATGACGTTTCCAACTATCATTTTTTGTATACATACTCAAATCCATATTTCAACAATTTATGGGCTTGCGACTACTACAAGGTCTCTTAAGTTTTTTAAAATCACTATTTCAATCATTGGTCTTTTATCAGTAAATTTATCTATCATCAAGATGCTAAGTGATAGTTACATCATCTCCTTAAGAAAGGATGTTCTCCTTAAAGGACGATCCATTATTTAAATCTAACCAATGAGCATAAGAGGCATACTTCCATTCCTATTCATAGCATAACTTGAAAACATTCCATCAAAAATATATTAGTCATCTTAATACATCATCATTGAAAACTTAAGTGGTGTAGTACGCATGTATACATTCTTAAGATATCTTTAAACAATTCTAGGATGCACACAACCAATGTATTTATAAGCAATAAATTGATTGACAAGGTTTCAGAAAAATATTTTAAGTACACAAAACAAGACGAGGAAATTACCACATTTAGACACCAGAAAAATAGAGAGTCACCAATGTACCGGGTTCACCCAATCCTTGGGTTACTTCCACAAAATGGTCACCTCATGTTACATTTATTTTATTAGGAGATTACAATTCTGCAACATGAATGTTGCCAAGCTTTACTTATCTCTCATCGAGAGTATCTTTCAAAATAAAAACTAGAAACTCTTCGTATTGATTCTAGATAGATCAATAATCTATACTTTAGGAAAACATAATGATAAAATAAAGTTTGTAACCAACTCAAGGATGAAACCTCTCATTAACTTGTCACATGTGCCATCCTGTCAGATGTGCCACCCTGTCAGATGTGCCACCCTATTAGGTTATCTTTTACAGAATCATCGAAACCTAGAACGTTGCCTCTCCTAGGACGGTGTTAATGAAATTCATCGAGGATCAGAGTCAACTTAAACAAGGTTCAAAACATTGTGAAGGAAGACTGCTAATCAAGACCATAAAAACCCATGCATTGGTTCTCGATCTTATGCACAAGCATGAGATATTCTTATCCAAAATGATCTACATTACATGGATGCTTATTGGACACTTAAGTTTTCTGATCTAGAGCCAACCGGAGGATATCAATGGAAATTATAAAGAGTACGAATTGCATCGTATAGATGTTACAGGGTTCTGGTCTAATTAACACATGTTGTGGTTATAATAGAATTCCTAGCTGAACAGGAATACTATAGGAGCGGGCCTTAACGATTTACCAGTATAATAAAAATGGGTTCCACAAACCGCTACGATCTAAGCCCTATGACATTCAATGTTTTGAATTTCTATCTATAGCACAAAGGAAGAACTCTTTCAATTTGCATGAAGGAATAAGTATATAGCTTTCAATATTCAGACTTCTAAGTTATCGACAAAAAATTAGATTATATCTAACCATTCACCACGATACCCAAGGAGGCGTAACGCATAGATACGCACACTTGAGTATGGAATAAAGGTGCATACAATTGAACCTGTTGCGATTGACATAAGTTCGTCGACTAATCAGGAAGGAAATCTGGGAGGACTCCAATTTTCTTTGAGGTAGGGAAGCATTCCTTTGGTGGCAGTTTTCAGTAGATGCAGATCAATCTATAAACCCACACACACCAAGTTAAAATAAAGCTTAAACATGAATACATTTCCTATCATGTAGTCTCTAAGTTGTTTTATCCACCAAGGTATATAAATCACAAGGACTTTATGGATTCACATAAAGAATACTGAAATATGTATCTTATAGGGTTTCGATATTCAGGCTCCCATGATCTAAGTCATAGAGACAAGATCCAGGTGGTGATATAATTTAAACTCAGGCACGGTACACCAAAAACCTAATGTGGTGAGCAGTATAAGACCAAACACCTAGTGATATACATGATTCTATCTATATATTCGGTCTTATAGAAAACCAGCGGAGGGTATCGATAGAGAAGTATATAACTTTAAAAAACTGGAAAACCCATGATGGAGAGGCGCATACCAGAACTGAACATCATCGACGTAATCACAATCACAGGTTGAAGCACATTCATAAAAATGAGATGCTTACCAAGCCCCCAAAAAACCTTTGATGATGGAATGGATGATGGTTTCAAGATAGGTTTCTTGGATCAAGAAGCTAAGTGCAGGAGCACAAGCCAAAGAGGGACACGGTTAAATTCTTCTCTGGATCAAATTGCAATCACAACCCTAACCTAAAATCCTGAATTCTCCCTTCCCTCAAGGGAGTTGTTTTCCCTTTCCTTTCATGAGATGGAACCGATCATAAAATCACTGAGCTTCCCCCCCCTTCCACAATGAATTTCGTTCCCTATAAAAAGAAAAAAGGGTTGAAATGGTCTTCCCCTTTGTGCGCTAAGTTTCCACAAGTCAAGGTAGAAACTCCTGCCACTAAATTTGCTGAGGAGGATTTCCCTAATATAGGGCCCAAGATCAGCCTCCTTCACACAGAGGAGATTGCTTTCAATGATGGATCCTCTTAAGTGCATGTTATGCCCTTCATTTAAAACATACATTTATATATATGCCTTCTTAAAACTATATATATATATATATATATNTATATATATATATATATATTTATTTATTTCATTCACACATATTATATTTGTTATATATGTGTTTTATGCCGGTATTGGCGACTACAAAACCCACCAATAAACATTGTAGCGAGCTTCCCTTTGCCACATCTTTTGGGTCATGAAGTTCTAGGTCCCAAAGGTGTTGTCAACCACTAGTCTCTCCTCCTAGTGGACTCAGTTGTCCAAATGAAGTTGCACTCATGTCTTAGCCTCCCAAGTTCATGACTTAGGAAATCACATCACCTAACATACAAGGTTTTGCTAGTGAGGCCTTGGCCTTGAGCTCCTCAGTAGAGAATAAATACATTCAGAAATTACAAAATATTCAGAGGAATTTAAGAGGGACATTACATCCTTCCCCCTTTAAGATACAACTGTCCTCGGTGTTCCAGTGTTTTCTTTGACCAACTTTCTTTCTTCTATTTCATCATGTTTATTCTTTTCATCTCTTTGTTCTGAACCCGAGAGATATTTTGGTACTTCTCAAGTCCCTATCGTTCAAGACCTGCAATTCCCTGCAACAAGTTTCGGTCTAGCCCAGTTTTCTTCAGTACATCATGTCCAAAATTATAATTCAACTTAAGCATAAGCTATAGATCCCTTTTGCATTGTAACAATCTGCAATTTATGGGACACTTTCTAGTTTTTATTGGTATCATAATACCTAATTATTTTCATAGTTCAATTTATTGATTAATAAAACATAATTACTACCCTTTGGGTGTTGGTTTTATCTCCAACCCTTGGATAGTTATGTTGTCCTCGTCCTGAGGAAATCCTTTCTTCACATTAAGCATGTAATAGCCTAATTACTTGGAAATTTGTTAACATGTTTTATGTGCGTTATGTTTTCTGAACTCCCTCGAGTTCCTTTTACATTCTCCTATGGAATTACAACAATTTATGAGGTTACTCTCCCTTTTAACCACTAGTTAAAATTTTTATCCTCAGTGACATCAAATGGCGTCTTGTCTTCCACATGTCCATTTTTTGCCTAGGTATTTTCTTGACATACCATATGCCTAAGACCAATGTGCTCACGTGGAAATTGCTTGCCTAACACCATTGTGCTCCTGTAGCATGCATGCCTAACATCAATGTGCTCACGCGGAAATCACTTGCCTAACACCAATGTGCTCACGCAACAATCACTTTGCTAACACCATTGTGCTCCTATAGCATTCAAATTTTTCCTTGTTCGTATTTAGCATAAATTTCAACTTTGACTTTTCGTAATGCACACTCTTTAGTGCTTAGCATGAATTTACTGTCAGTGTCCCGATTCGTGAATCGGCTACATGGTTAGTCAAAGTACCTATCAATAACCCAAAATATCAGTAATCAATATTTTAAATTTCATAAGTTGCGGCGATTTTAATCATCATTGATGGGTTATATATAATCATGTAAATCAATCTAGAAAAAATACTCCTTACTCATTTCTAAGCAATTGAGCGCAACTTATATACGCAGGCGGATTTATATATCGTAGTGCACATCGATTGCAAGAATGGTCATAATCTGCGTTAAGCCTGCAATGTCAGTATATAAAAAACATCATCCACAGTTAATCCTTGGATTATAAAACCTCGAACTCGACAATTTATAATAAGTAGAACATCACCCATTCTTAACCTTATTATTTAAGGTAGCGAATATTTTTACTAACAGTCAATTCCGACTGATAGTGTTCCCAGCATATCCTGCAATGTTAGCATATAACATTAAAAAACATGCATAAACTTATTATTTTCAATATCAATATCTTTAGACATCCTTGTTCGGCTATATTTAGATAATTACTAGTGAGAGGATATTCCAACTTTACACCACATTCATGAGTGGCAATGCTAGAAACATGGAAATTCCAGTAACATTAGTAATCCAAAGTAAACAAAGTATATTACTTACCATAATTTCATACCTCAACTCCTTATGTCGTATCTTAAAATTTTCTAGTTCATCAAAATGAGATCCTTTATATAGGTGTACTCATTCTATACGACCATTAACATTCGGCACAACACATCATGCTATTTACCTTAGTTGTATTGTGGTCCAAGTTCATAAGCAGTCTAGTTTTCTTTTCTTGAAGAAACACTATAAGGAATGTGGTCGTGCTTGTGAACATGTATAAGAGATCAATAATACCAATGAAGATGTATAAATAGCTGCATAACCCAATTTCTTGTACAATACTAATTATATGGAAATGATATTATAGTATTGGTATTATTGTAGCTAACCTGAATTCTCTTCCCAACAATTCTAAAATTCAAGCCCTACCCTTACTTAGCATCCACTTAGCATGCAAATGGTATTGGCAGCATTCACAAGCTAATCAACAACTTCTGATAAAGAAGTTAAAATTCACTTTCCAGGAATTTATTGTTACACACAGGTTTAGAAACTGAATAGCATTTTCTCTCATCATTCATTTATTATGTGTAACAACTAACCATTACCATATTTATTAGTTCATGACAGTCAGACTAGATTAAAATAACGAAGCATGATTCTTCCTTATGACATATTCTTTTAGGGCCCAAGGTCGTATGCTAGTTATGTGGATGCCTATAGCTGAAAGGGTTTTGTTCGAACTAATGGACTCAAATCTTGAGAACCATTACCTCCTCCTACCTTTAATCTTAATGCTCAATCAATAAATTTTCTTTGGCTATTCTTAGTCATGCACCTCAACAAAATTATTCATTACCAACATCTATATGCAATTGCAGCCATTCGACTAACATGTATCCATACGATTTAAAGCAATTTGTTTGTTCGTGGTTTACATGAAATTCCAAATGTAAAGAGGTGTTTCATAATGTCAGTATTTTTAACACCACTAGGATTCATTTGATACCATTTTTATTTTGTAAAATATTGACAATATGATATCTTCCTTTAGCATAGCTACCATTTTACCATTACTTACCTTTGTGCTTAAACCCTTTTACTATATGTGATAGTTTGTGGCAAATCTTTTTTAGAGAGTTTTCAAGAGTAATACAATTACTCCTAAATCATCATCTTATCAATGTTCCCTTTTAATACCTACCTTCCCATCCTCAAAGAATTCAGGTAAGTTATGTATGTATATTTACATCTACATATCTATAATCATATTCCCTCACAGAATGATACTTTTAAGACTTTGGAGTATACTCTCATGAGCCACTTATATTTACAAATAATGATCCCCAAATTAGGTCGAGAAGACTTATATTCAATATTCAATTCTCATTAGGTCTTTAGCTAATTAGGGAACCTTTTCAATTGCGACTCTTTAACAACATTATTCACCGTGTTTAACCTATAACAAATTCATATACATCATGTCATTAACAACCAATTCAACTATGAATGTAGGTTCTAAAGGTCACTTCTTTCAGCAATTCAACTCCCAAATTACTATTATAATAGAAACTACTATAGTACTTTCATCGACCATGGGTTTGTCTAAGAAGACTTCTATACTTCACTAAGAATTTATTTTTGCAATTCAAATAGAGACGAAACAATCGTCCTAACCATTCATAAACCTCTTCGAAATTAATCAAGGAAATATCAAGATACCTATGTACTTATGTCGTCGGCCGGACACGGAAGTGGCAAAAGTAATGGTCATGTTCATTGTGATTTTGAGAAGACATTCAACCTTCTCCTGCACAACGACAAGGTCAATAAATATCTGCATTTGGTACATCTTAAGGTACCTGTATTGCAGAACAGTGTGAACTTGTTGATTTCTACTATCACAAGGGAAAACTCAATCATTAGTTCCGAGACAAAATATGTAGGAGCATTTTGAGCCCAAATAGGCCCAAGTGTTTCAACTCTTGCTCTGATACCATCTGTAGCACACCTACTATAGTAAATGAATTGAATTTTCTTTTCAAGGGGATTTTGGACTTTTAATAAACCACTCAAACTTTTGGTATATATTTTTCCTTTTAAGCGTTCCTCCAGAGTGTTGCTTAATACCTACATCAGTGTCATTTATTCATAATACACACATTATAATGGAATTTAAAACCAATGGCAAGGTCTTTTAGGAATTATGATATTTCTAGCATTCCTTTATACTATATTTTCCTATGAAGGCTTCGCCTCCATTTGTGTTTACTAATACAAATCTTAATAACAACATAAAGGACCTTGAGATATGAAATGCATTCAAGTCATACATAATTATATTTGATCTCAAATAATGAACTACTTACAGGCCGCTTCCAACTATCATTTTTTGTATACATACTCAAATCCATATTTCAACAATTTATGGGCTTGTGACTACTACAAGGTCTCTTAAGTTTTTTAAACTCACTATTTCAATCATTGGTGTTTTATGAGTAAATTTATCTATCATCAAGATGCCGAGTGGTAGTTCCACCATGTCCTTAAGAAAGGATGATCTCCTTAAATGACTATCCATTATTTAAATCTAACCAATGAACATAAGAGGCATAATTCCATTCATGTTCATAGGATAACTTGACAACCTTCCATAAACAATATATTAAGGATGTTCTCCTTAAATGACTATCCATTATTTAAATCTAACCAATGAACATAAGAGGCATAATTCCATTCATATTCATAGGATAACTTGACAACCTTCCATAAACAATATATTAGTCATCTTAATACAACATCATTGATAAATTAAGTGGTGTAGTATGCATGCATACATTCTTAAGATATCTTTAAACAATTCTAGGATGCACACAACCTGTGTCTTTGTAAGCAATAAATTGATTGACATGGTTTCAGAAAAATGTTTTAAGTACATAAAATAACACGAGGATATTAACACATTTAGATACAGAAAAACAGAGAGGCACCAATGTAAGTGGTTCACCCAATCCTTTGGTTACGTCCACAAAATGATCACATCATGGGACATTTATTTTATTAGAAGATTACAATTCTGCAACATGAATGTTGCCAAATTTTACTTCTCCCTCATCGAGAGTATCTTTTAAAATAAAAATTAGATACTCTTCGTATTGATTCTAGGTAGATCAATAATCTGTACTTTAGGCAAACATAATGATAAAATAAAGTTTCTAACTGACTCAAGTCTAAAACCTTCCATTAGCTTGTCACATGTGCCATCATGTCACAAGTGCCACCCTGTTAGGTTATCTTTTACAAAATCATCAAAACCTAGAACACCGTCAAAGATCTCAGTTTAGCACCAAGGTCACTAGTCTCTAGGTCGCTTATATTTAAGGTTCTCTAGGGATTGAAAAATAGGTGATGACTTGGCACTTCTTAGAATAACAATACCTTTGGATAGAAACCATCGAAAATCATATCACTTTAGTTATCTTTAACATAGACAGTGATTTACCATAATAATTTTGAAATTTAAACTATAGAAGCAGCCATGAGTCATCCGGCTGTCTATATCTGATATTTTCGTAATTTATCCAAGGGTACGTATCCTCTCTTGGGACGTTGTTAATGAAATTCACCCAGGATCAGACTCAACTTAAACGAGGTTCTAAACATTGTTAATGCAGACCGCTAATCAAGACCATAAAAACCCATGCGTCTATTATGAACACGCATGAGATATTCTTATCCAAAATGATCAACATTACATGGACTCTTATTGCACACTTAAGTTTTTCGATCTAGAGTCAAGTGGAGGCTATCGACGGAAATTATAAAGAGTACGACCTGCATCATGTAGATGTTACAGGGTTCTTGTCTAATTAACACATGATGTGGTTATAATAGAATTCCTAGCTAAATAGGAATACTATAGGAGCAGACCTTAGCGATTTACCAGTATAATAAAAATGGGTTCCATAAACCACTACGATCTAAGCCCTATGACATTCATGGTTTTAAATTGCTATCTATAGCACAAAGGAAGAACTCTGTCAATTTGCACCAACAAATAAGTATATAGCTTTCAACATTCAGACTGCTATGTTATAGGCACACAAAAAATCAGATTATATTGAACCATTCACCACGATATCCAAGGAGGCGTAACGCATAGAGACGCATGCTTGAGTACGACATAAAGGCGCATACAATTGCACCGGTGGCGATTGACATAAGTTCTACGGCTAATCAAGAACGAAATCTGGGAGGACTCGTATTTTCTTAAGGTAGGGAAGCGTTCCTTCAGTGGTGGTTTTCAGTAGATGCAGATCGATCTATAAACCCACACATGCCAAGTTAAAATAAAGCTTAAATAGGAATAACTTTCCTATCATGTAGTCTCTAAGTTGTTTTATCCACCAAGGTATATAAATCACAAGGACTTTATGGAAAGACATAAAGAATACTAAAATATGTATCTTATAGGGTTTCAATATTTAGGCTCCCACGATCTAAGTCGTAGAGACAAGATCCAAGCGGCGATATAATTTAAACTCAGGAACGGTACACCAAAACCCTAATGCGGCGAGCAGTATAAGACTGAACGCCTAGCGATATACATGATGCTATCTATAGATTCAGTATTATAAGAAACCAACAGAGTGTATAGATAGAGAAATATATAACTGTAAAGAACTAGAAAAACCCATGATGGAGAGGCATATACCAGGACTGAATATCGTCAACATAATCGAAGTCATGGGTTGAATCACATTCATAAAAATGAGATGCTTACCGAGCCCCCAAAACTCATTCAATGATGGAATGCATGCTGGTTTCAATATAGGTTTCCTGGATCACGACGCTAAGTGCAGGAGCACAAGCCAAAGAGGGACGTGGTCAAATTCTTCTCAGGATCGAATTGCCATCGCAACCCTAACCTAAAATCCCCGCAATTCTCCCTTTCCTCCACGGAGTTGTTTTCCCTTTCCCTTCTCAAAAGGCACCGATTAGAAAATCACTAAGATTCCCCCCCCCCTCCACAAAGAGTTTTGTTCCCTATAAAAAGAAAAAAGGGTTGAAACGGTCTTCCCCTTTGTGCGTTAAGTTTCCACAAGTCAAGGCAGAAACTCCTGCCACTAAATTTGCCAAGGAGGATTTCCTTAATATCACACCCAAGATCAGCCTCCTTCACGCACAGGAGATTCCTTTCAATGTTGGATCATCTTAAGTGTATGTTATGCCCTTCATTCAAAACATACATTTACATATATGCCTTCTTAAAACTATATATATATATATATATATAAGAACACATACAAGTTGTATTTCTTTATCCAATTTAACCCACGGATAATATATATATATATAGTTTTAAGAAGGCATATATGTAAATGTATGTTTTGAATGAAGGGCATAACATGCACTTAAGAGGATCCAACATTGAAAGGAATCTCCTCTGCGTGAAGGATATATATATATATATATGTCATTCGCACATATTATATTTGTTATATATGTGTTTTATACAGATTTTTAATGTGGCTTTTACCTAAATTGGCGACTACGAAACCCAACAATAAACATTGTAGCGATCTTCCCTCAGCCACATCTTTTGGGTCATGAAAGACTAGGTCCCCAAGGTGTTGTCAACCACTAGTCTCTCCTCCTAGTGGACTCGGTTGTCCGAATGAAGTTGCACTCATGTCTTAAGCCTCCCAAGTCCATGACTTAGGAAATCACATCACCTAACATACAAGGTTCTGCTCGTGGGGCCTTGGCCTTGAGCTCCTCACGAGAGAATAAATACATTCAAAAATTACAAAATATTTAGAGGCATTTAAGAGGGATATTACAGTTATTTTTAAGTGATTAAATGAAATTTTGAATTTTTGTATTCTCATCAAGTAGTGAAGAACTACCACATTATATGAGGGAAATCCAACATGCAAGGATGTTTAGAGTTTCATAACCTAGTAGACCTAAGCCATCTATCTACTTTACCTTCATAAAGAAGTGTCGTTAAGTCTAGGGTTCATGATACATGATGCGTGAGGACAAATGCTAACAAGTATTTTAATACTATGTATTTTATACATAGTATGTATGAATAATTAATTATGGTTAATTATATAATTTAATAAAGAAATAAGAGAAGCTCCACCAATTATTATTTATTATTAAAGGATTAATAAATAGTATAATACACAAAAAACATCTCGCGATGGAGAAGACGCGGCTCCTCCTGCGGCTAGAGTTTCCCTAGCCGCCGCCCTTGCAGAGTTTGGATCGCAGCACCCTTTGCCGGTCCCTTGCTGCGCAGTGTTCTCTGGTCGCCGGCCTTTGTTCTCTGGTCGCCGGCTTCAGTGTGGATGCACCCGTTGAAGCTGCCTCTTCCGCGCCCAGTAGTTTTGGAGCTGAGTTTGTAGCTGAGTTTTCTGCCTCTCTCATCTGCCGCTGCCGTGCCGGTGGTCAGGCCATGGATCCGTTGGAGGCCTTCAGAGTCCTTGTTAGATCTGCAGGCCCTAGGGCAAAGGCCGCCCCTCCTGCCAAGTTTGTTAAAAAGATGGAAGAGATCCCTTCTCTGGAGCTCTCTCCTTCTGATCCGTGCCGCATGGCCCTTATGCTCTCAGAAAAAGCCGTCATTGGCAAGTTCACTGGTCTGTGGCCCAACCCCAAAGCAGTGGATCAATGGATAGCAGAACGTTGGAGCTCCCTGGCGCCCTCCCATATCTCTTTATGTGCTGCAGGAAGAGGGTATTTTGTGTTTATCTTTGAGAACAAAGAAGAGCGGGATCTCATCTTCACATCTGGACCATAATTCATGGGATCGAGGGGGCTGTTCTTAGCCCCCTAGTCTCTGGATTTCAATCCTGAAGCAGAGATCACGGCTGCCCCTGTTTGGGTCCGGCTCCCCCATCTTCCTCTTCATCTCTCGGGGAAAAGCACCCTTGCTAATATAGGAAACAAGCTCGGCCGTTTCCTGGATAGCGCGGAGCCTAAAGGGGATCAGTTCACCTGTGCGCGCATCTGTGTTGAGGTCAATCTCGAGAAAGGGCTCCCGGAAGCCCTTCATCTCTCCTTGGGCGAATGGAGTCACATCCAAGAGTTGGACTATGAGCATATTCCCTTCAAATGCCTCTGGTGCCATGTTTACGGTCATTTCGCGAAAAGCTGCCCCAAAGCCCCGGTGACGGTGGCTCCCCCCCCGGCCAATGGGGCAAACTTTCAGCCAGTTACCAATAGGCGAAGGGATCCTCGGAAAAAGGACTCCAAATCAGAGGTGCCCTCCACAGAAGAATCTACCCCAACTAATAAAAACAGATTTGAAGCCCTTCAAGAACTCAATGACCAGGATCCAGAAGCAGCAGTAGCAGTTGAAGAGACGTTGGAGCCAGGTCCAGGCTAGGAAAAGGAAGCACCAGCAGCAGAAGAGGTTACAGAAGCGTGCATCCCCCTTGGTACCGCAGAAGACCCCATGCCTGAGTTCCCTGGCTCGAAGAAAGATCCCATCGATTTGGGTGGCGAGACCTCAGCTCAGGTAGGGCTGGCATCCTTGGTCCCTTCCTCAGAGGAATCCACCGACTCTGAAGAATTTTCCGCTCCTTCTCCTCCCCTCACCAGAGGACACAAGACGAATAAAGAACGCAGAGAAAAGGAGGCAGCCTCAAACATCAGCGCGGGCTCTCAGAAGAAACTGGATCCTTTCATTAAGGGACACTCCTCTCTGCCGGTTTAATGCTTTGCTTCTGTATTCTTCTCTGCTCACAATTTGTGAGAGTCTACTCTTGTAAGCAGTACTTTTCTCGAAATAGCTCCAGGATCATTTGGGATTCATTTCTCAAAGCTCTTTTAAGAAGGCTGACTGTTTTATTTGAGGCCAACAGCCTTCTTTCTCAGAATTTCTCCTTGTACGCTTGGCTCGGCTACAGCCTTTTTTAAAAATTTATAAAATTTTTCAGTTTCTGTTAAAAAATAAATAAATAGTATAATACATATGAAAGTTTAACTACGAACTAGTTAAAAGTTGCTAGGTTAAGTATTGAAAATTACTCGAGTAATTAAAAATGGTTAAATCAAGAAACCAAGGTTTCTTGATTTAAGTGTCCCTTTGAGTGCAAATTCTGTCTATAAATACTGAAGCCAAGCAAAGGCATGGGGTTCTAATTTTATCTTGGATAATTATTATTCTGCCTGTTTTTGGCTCTCAAGTGTTTTCCTAGATAAATTTCTCCTGCAAGAAAAAGAGGACTAATTCAGAACTAAATACCAGTTAGGAAACCCTACCTTAGGAGTTGTAATATACTTGCATGTTGGAGTCCAGCTCACGGGGATCTTGATTAGAACCACGAATGGTTCCGTGTCATGGTTAGGTGGAACATGGTAGTTCCCAAGTTATTTGGTCATCAAACAAAGGTCAGATCTGCATTGCATTGTTAATGCTGGTTAATTGAGTGTGCAGGTTCAGCCATTAACACAGCTTCAAGATCACGTATGAATCCCTAGCCTTCCTATTCTATTTCTCTAAATTAATTAATGGATTTGCTAGGTAAATGATTTCAATGCATTTCCTAACCCTATGTCTTGGATTCTCTTGTTAGAATCTACTAGGGTTTGTATTTTCTTTAATACTATGTATAGGCTGTAAATTTTACTATATGTTGTACATTACCACGGTTTGTACTTTTGAGTTGATTTCTATATTATTTCCATGTTTAGTTTATGTGTACTATATCTAGGTTTTTTTATGAGTTAGCATATTATTGTTCTACAAGTTGCACTACTCTATTGACATATTTCATTTATCACCAGAGGGTTGTTTTAGATTCAAAATTCATTCAGAAGTATAGATTAAATTTATATATAAATACATATATAACAGTATTCAAATAGTTTTATAATTAATTTACTACTTAATTTATTTATAAACTAAAGTACATAATTTAAATATTCTAAACTAAATCAACTAAGTACAAACAAAAACTAAATATAAGATAATAAATCATTAAAGACCTTCAAGGTCTCTCTCAACAAGTACAAATTAAATATATTAACATTCCATTAAATAAACATAATCATAATTAACTAAACAGAGAAGTCATCATGAACATCCATGTCGTCCAATATCAAACCTCTGTCTTATTATATAAATTCCACAGTCCAAATCACTTAGTGATTAATCGCATCCATTTACATAACTGAAATGTTAAAATCCATAGTCCTATTATTACAATCATCCTTTTATAAAAACATAGAGTGTTTAAAGCTCCCATATAAATCTACACACAACCCATTCACAAGTATAGGTTAAATTTATATAGAAATACATATATAACAGTATTCAAATAGTTTTATAATTAATTTACTACTTAAGTTATTTATAAACTAAAGTACAGAATTTAAATATTCTAAACTAAATCAACTAAGTACAAACAAAAACTAAATATAAGATAATAACTCATTAAAGACCTTAAAGGCCTCTCTCAACAAGTACAAATTAAATATATTAACATTCCATTAAATAAACATAATCATAATTAACTAAATAGAGAAGTCATCGTGACCAGATGTCATCCAATATCAAACCTATGTCTTATTATATAAATTCCACAGTCCAGATCGCTAAGTGATTAATTGCATCCATTTACATAACTGAAATGTTAAAATCCATGGTCCTATTATTATAGTCATCCTTTTATAAAAACATAAAGTGTTTAAAGCTCCCATATAAATCTACACACAACCATCGCATAACATTAAACATTTAATAACTAAAACCCATTTTTCCAATAGAGGTCACGGCGTCAAATCCTATGGATGTCGAGACTCAAGGAAATAACATTAATAACAAACCATAAGAATTTTTTTACACAAATAGTAAGAAAATAGCATAACCATGTTTATACAGTCCATGCTATACATCTAATATATGAGGGTTGCATTTTAAACGACACCAAATTCCATATAAATAACAATGCATACGCTAAGAGTGAGGTTGTAAAGACCCTAGCTACGGCATTGGCCAAGTTTCCAATATAATCACATAGTAATGCTATAATAACCGAATCAATATTGTGGGTTTTCCATAACCCTCGTTGTTACAGCCATATCCTTTTAAAAAACAAATTGCATATTAAAATGCCAACTAAAGCTATTGCAATCATTGGGAGAGGCACATGCATTCATGGCATGGCTTGCACCGACGTTGAGCCTTTACAAAACCTAAAGTTAAATACTCTATCTAAGACACGGTCTCCTCTAACGCTAACGCACAGCATATGGTGGCAAGCCAATGGGCTATGACACCATTGTAACGATGGTGTAGCCCATGGCATAATGTCCCAAGCTCTACAAGCTCTCCCAACTTTAAATACAAACGATAGAAATAAAGTGTTGTGCATATCTCCCAAAACCCAACCTATTAAATTGATACACAAAATAAAATTCTACCGGCTTAAAGTGACGATCGAAACCAGTAAAGTCAACATGTTAAAACACAACATTTAAATAACCACAGAGTCCCGAAGTTACACATCATAGTCTATTATAAATGCTAAATGAAATTGTATATACCAAAACACATTACATTATTTACATAAAATCCAACGCCCAGTGTATTTACACAATGAAGCACGAATCCTCTTTTACATGAGTCAAACTATTAAAAATGTTAAATGGAAAAGCTGTGAGATATGGAACCATTACAAGTAATGATGCAGTCACAGCTCAAAAATGGCAAACCTCCCAATGAGAGTCCATTAAAACTAGAGAAAACTACATTATAAATCTTGAAATCATAGTCAACAAGTACCATCTAAAACCCCAACCCTGTAAAGAATTTGAACATAGAAATGTGAGAATGAGAGGAGGCCAGTATGATCTTGCTAGCAGGCTTACCATGGCCGTGAAGAAGCAACCCCAAATCGAAAGTGTAGCTTTCTGAAAACCCCGAAGCTACGTTTTCACCTACAGACAAATCAACGATGGCATGAGAAGCATGACCATGCCATGGAGAAAACACCGAAGTAATGCGTTAACACAGATTCTGGTCCAGCTTACCTGCTAATCGATGGAGGTCGCCTCCCTTCTCCAAATGCGCAGATACAACATGAAACCTCAATGCCAAAACCACTTATTGCACAAAAAGAGAATGCCCAAACCCTTTGCCAAGCATTTTTACCAACCCCGATGGCATTAATGGCACCAGCTGGTGGCCATTAACTCATCCATAAACCCTCATCATAGATTATGGGATCGACGTTGTATTATATACCAACCAAGTCATAAGATTAAAACCCTCTATCTTATAGTTTCTGTTACCTTCCAATGTGAGCGCAGGCTTAATGCTAATGGCATGGTATTTATACAATAGTCTCCCAACCTTATAGTATGCACAGACCTTAACACTATGGTATAGTGTTTACAATGTTATTTCCCTTAGCATCAATGTTTATGTTGTCACATGCCCATTTTTCTAGTTCTTATAGGTAGATTTTGTGCATAGGTCGTAGTCTAGGTTTTGTAGTATTTAGGAATCATGGCAAACATATAATCCCATGATGCCCTCACTAGGAAGAACAAGCATATGTTTCCAAACTCGTAACCAAGGACGACCTGGAAAATGGAAACAAGAGAAGAGTAGTTAATAATCCAAGAGATAGATAATTTATAATGGTAAGGATAGTAAGTAAATTCACAACATCTAGATAATTAACCAAGAAAGATAATGAAGAAACATAGGGCTTATCTAAGTCGTCAAAACAATGCAGTAATAAAGTGCAAGGCAAAACTGGAAATATAACTAGGAACTGAATTGCTTCCAGTAACGAAATAATCCTGATGTTAGAAAAGTAACATGTAAGTCAATAAATAAGATGCCTTAGTTCGAATGAACTAAGTAAGCGTTCCTAACGAAGAATGACCTTACCTCTTAGATCGTCATGGGAGAACAAGTCCTGCCACTCCACCACTTTGTGCCCATCAACAAGGTTATGTTAGTTTTTAATAAATAAAGAGAGTACACATGTGCAGGAGCAAAACAATGATCTATACAATTCATGAATTCACCGACAGTAATAACTAAGATGTATCAATAGTTTAAATAACATAATTAAGACATAAGAAGTAAATGAACAAATACTCACTAAATGGATAATAGATTAACAAGACCGTATGGGCAGTTTCCGAAGAGATCGAAAGTATAAGTAGCGCATGTAATTCCGCGCGAGTAATAATGACCCTTTTTGGGTAGTTTTCACTAGCCTATAATTTTTTAATTTTTTTTAATTTTTGGGGACATTACAACTATACCAATATTACGAGTCCTTAATATCTCTTCTTATTTGGAGTTTTGGTGAGATAAAAATAATCAAGCAGGATTCAGTGAGAGGGAATATTCCCAAAATTTATGGCCTAACATAAACTTAATGTATATTTTATTATTATTGAAAATCATTCACAAGATGAAATAATATCAAAATTTTAAAAATATGAATTTCTCAATACTCAATCCCGACAGTTGGTGCATAGCTTAGTGGTTCTTGGATATCCGCACAAGCTTTGTTTGATCCCATCCATTTGGGCTTATTTTCATTTTGTATGTCAATGAATCTCCACCATTGGCCCATATATCTCATGGGATGCATCTCCATGGTTCCATTTGCCGTGAACGACTATGATCTGGTCATGTTTTCGTTGTCGATCATTTATGTAATATACCCACTTAAAATTTAAAATTTAGGAATGTTGAATCCAACTTTTCAATGGAGATTATGTTCAACTTTAGGTTTATCCGGGAAGGGGTTTATGAAGTCTTATGAGATGTTCTAGTTCAACAATATATATATATATATATATTTGAATTAAGAAGTGTAACCAATAAAATATTGCATCAAGTGTAATGTGCCAAATATTATTTCATGAGAGAAAGATTGCCAAATATTATTTCATGAGAGAAAGATTGTTTAGGACACATTAACTTCCTCTACAATGTTATTTTTGGCTGCATGGATTCTTTGATCTTGGAATTCAAATTAGGAGGTTCCTTAATTATTTAGTGGGAATTACAAATCATTTCGGACCACCTACCTCCTCATGCGCTCTCCTTGAGGATTTACACTTCTCTAGTGCACCTTCATTATCTATTTTTACCCTTTGGAATATCATCATTTCCATGTTTCTTGATTTGAGGATATTCTTTGTCATTTTGTGGGAGTTACAAACAACTTGGATTCCTTCCTACATTGATGTGCTACTCCTCGCTATTTTTAGTGGGGATGAGTTACATTCTCAATATGCTTTTATTATGAGAGTATTTTCATGCGTTGCACCTTCTCTAATGCATCCTTCTTGTCCAATTTTTCTAATATCACATTAGCCATATTGGGCACCTTAATTTACAATTTAATAACCCACATCACCTCGTTAATAATTTATCACGAATATGACAAAGTGACATAATCCATTGAATTTGAAATTTAACTTCTTATTTCTCTAATGGTTAAAAATCAAAATTTGGGCATATTACAACTTCACGTTTCCAATGATTCTATGTCCTCAAGTAATTTAAATGTCGGTATAGTAGTACATGTTCTCCTTCTACAACTTAATGCACAAACAATTTATTCTCCTCCTTTATTAGTGATGAATATTTATATGGCTATAGCTTCAAGTGGACCAGGTCACCAACTCTATTATTCCCAAAAAAAAGTCACACTCAGATTATAAATGACACAATGGTTCCAAAACAATCAGATAAAGTTCAGGTAATATCCCGAATGTTTACCTTGACTATATTGGGCATGAGCCCCACTACACATGATTTAATTTGCTGATTATGTTTATGTCTATATATTGGGCATATGCCCGACTGCACATGAGTTGCATATGAGATACGTTGGTTATATAGATATACTCAAAAGAAACACCAATGCACAAGTTTTATTATATTATTATAGGATTATATATGTTGGAAATAGGCCCCGTTGGACAAGGAATATTGTTGTTATAGTAGGCATAGGCCTCAATGTATTAGATTTATTATTATGTGATTGTGAACAAGGCCTAATATACCAAGATAATTATTTTATTATGTATTGTACAAAAGACTGATTACATGATTGATTTCTATGAGATTATGTGTTGAGTGTAAGCTTTGGATCACATGGGTTATGCGATTATGTGTTGAGCGTAAGCTCTGGAGCACATAGGTAACCCCAACAAGTAAATAATGGAAGTGTTGGGCATAAGCCTCACAGCACTCCAACATGATTTTGAGCATCATATCTCAAGCATTGGATCTTTGGCCATTGTATCCCTAGGTGTATTGTACAAATGCATCCTAATATTAGTGTTGAAAAAATAGCTCTAAATTAATGAAGGCCTAACTTTAATTACATAGCTTTAGGAGAATTCAAAAGTAAAGTTCACAATAACCCTTTCTTCCCAAAATTTAACTTTAGCTAGCGTTTATCCATTTGAACATGACAACTTAGTTACAACAATCTCCATCAATGAATAACATCACTAAACTGAAAACTGGTTTACTTATTTCTTTCATGAAGAATAGGAAAGTCATTCCTACTAGTCATGAATTATAGTTTACGTGTTTGTATCTATATACATAATGTCATTAAAATATTTGTTTATTAGTTCTTGATTGCACACCGGGTTATGATGTAAATTAGGTTTTACTTATCCTATGGGATAAAGCATATCCTACTTTACAATTTTGCTGGTGTTTGTGGTGGAGAGCTCACCTCGTTTGTAACATCTAAAATTCCTAGGTAAATACACCAAACGGACCCTAACTATGCTAATTAAGAACATACAACATACTATGCATTGTTTCTTTCTACCATATAATAGAACAAGTATTAAATAATTACATGGTGTCATTTAAAAATGACATTAGGTAACATCGACACTGTGTGAACTATAGAGCTGTGGGTGAAATATTGAAACCTAAGTGGCATTAAAGGAATCCCATGTGAGGGCTCCTCACCTTCAAATCTAAAGCATTGATCCTTAGTCAAAAAACCCTAAGGGATTTAACTCGTTGCATTTCAATTGTGTGTTGGGATTTTGTTTCGATGAAAGAGGCGAGGCACTCGGCCTTCGACACCACCCAAACTCTGTGCATACAGCAGCCTTGGTCTGTTGGGTTGGCTACATCCCAACATCATTTTTATACCGACGTTAGCTCCGTGACTCAACTTTGTTATTCTCTTGGCCTTCATTTCCACCGTTGGCTGTGTGAAGATCGAAATGGCTAAGTTTTACTTTTGTGGGTGTTTTATTAGTTTTCTTGTTGTTATATATATTTTTGCTAAACGTTTTGAACTCCACATTAATATGTTTGCATGAGGTTCCAGTGCTAAACGTTTTGAACTCCACATTAATATGTTTGCATGAGGTTCCAGTCTTGGTTTCTTCGCTAGAGTTGGACCTGTCATCGTTGAGGGGAAGCCAAGGGTCGTGGTAAGACATGTTTACCGTGCACAGCTTTCTCCTTGTGGATCTGTGGTTGGGTCAGCGATTCCTTCTCGGTTGGAGTCATTGAAAATTGTGAGTCCCTTCATATGAATGGTAAAAATATCTTGTGGTTTATTCCTTACTTAAAAACAAAGTTAGGTGTGGGAAAGAAAACTCTCTTTGACTAAGACCATGGAGTTTGCACGGAAAACTGTAAAATAATTTTGTTTATGTAAACATGCTGTGGATTTTATAATTCGTGCTCTTATAGAGATTTTTCTTCTTTTAAACATTTGGACGTTTAATGTATAAAAAATTCGACACGAATTATAAGCCTCCGACTTACTCCAATGATAAGCATTCTTCATTAAATGTTTGGGATTTACTCTGTGTAACATGAATTAATTTTCGTTGTAAATATCATGTCTCCACTTATTTGATTTCGTATTTGTGAATAATAATAATTCATAGATAATGTAATATTTGTTTTAGATAATATCTTTAACTTTTTATTATGCATCTGTCGAACTAGACTTTAATAGGATGCAACAACTTCTCTAAATTCTTTTAGCGTTTTGATAAAAAAATAATGGAAAAGAAAATTACTTATGGGATTCAATCTCGTGACCTATAAGGTATTCTTTATGTGTCACCATAAGAAAACTATTTAAATTATTTATTGTTTAGATCCCATGTTTTGATTGTGGTTGTTGTGGGCTTAGTTTGGATTTGTTTACTATGCTTTTATTTTTCTTGTTAACCTAGGTTATTTAACTCCACTCAAAATTTATTAATAGATTTGATAATCCTTCCAAGTGTAAATTCAATAATTATTATGGAGGTAAATTTTACCGTACACGTTTCAATTTTTTGGTTTATACTACTTGTGCTTTAAAGAGATATAGTTTTAAAGAATCTTACAGATACCATAGTTATACTTCAATTTCGTAAAAGAAATTGGTTTTACCTAAACCTTTATTGTGGAAACAAAGGGCCTTTTGGTAGTATGAGTTTAGTAAGGAATTTGAAGCCTTCGACTATGCAATGTTAGAGGAATAATTTGTTCAAAGGGTTTGAACTCAGGGTTTGAACTCTCTACCTGTTCAATTCTTAATTTGTTCATTTATTAAGGGTATCTATCTATCTATCTATATATAATTTTTGGAAAATAATAAGCATTTTTGAATGGGATATTATCTTGGTTATTGTTATTCGAAAAAATGGCTACAACCTATCTGTGTTAGTTTGTAAGCTCCTAAAATATATTTTATTTATTATTTATATATATATATATATATATATATATATATATATTTTTAAAATAAAATAGCTTTTAGGGTTTTCGATTCTTACTTGTATTTTGTGAATAGATATGCATTCTTACACCTATATTGATTTCGATTAAAAAAAATGAACAAGTTATGAACTATTTATATAAATAAGTTATAGGTTATTCGATTGTTTTTTCGTTTAAAATACTTGTAAGCTTTCTCGCTGTAATTGTACTATATGGGGAAATTATTCCCATATAATGTATTTATTTATTCTATCGGTATTATCCCTTATAAAAGGTACATAAATATGACAATTAATTTAGATTTGATAGTATACAAATTCTACTAATAAATACCGTGTATATATATTGTAGCATTCATCATATGAAAAATTTACAAGTAATCAAGATAATATCCTACTTGTTACAGAACACATATAATAATTATGGAAACTTTATCATTCAGAAAACTCTTACAGATATAAAAAGAAGAATGAAATTAATGTTAAATACCAAAACAATTAGAAGATGTTAACTGTCAAAGGGGACAAACACCCAATGAAGAGTGTTCCTCCCAAGCGTGTCTCCTAAAGGTAGCAGAGATCAATTGCTTTAGGACCCCCGAGCCTGTTTATATGTTGTGTAGAAGCCTCCACATAATTATATGTTACTGAGCAATCAATCTTGTAGACTTAACTCTCAACAAATTCCCTTTAGCTTTTCCCTCATCGAATTCCTCTCGTGTTCGTAAATTTTTAGTTTCTAGAAAAATCAAAAGGCTCTAATAACTTAGAATGTAGTGAAACACTTGCTCAATTCGATGGTATATATAATATTTCCTAGGTATTTGGGTCAATTTTGCAAATAAATGATTCACATGCTCAATTCTTTTTTCCAAGGAATAGGACAACAAATTTAGGGAATGCTATTGCTCCCACTTGTCATTTTGACCTTCTACAACAAACATTCTCACTAGTGGGTTATTGAACACTCTTCAAAGGTGTAGTTTGGATATGTGTCTCCTATTTTAATTATTTAAATAAATAAAATATTCCATTACCGTCATCCTTGACCATCCTTGGTCAACAACATAAAACTTTACAATAACTTACAAAGTAATGTTTTCTCAAAATAGAATGTTTTTCAGTTCTATATGGGTTACAAACACCCCCTCTTAAGTTCAATATCATCCTTGATGTTGCTTAAGTATATTATGAGTCCTCATGTAAAAAAACTCGATATGCCTCCCGCATATAACTCTCCAATTCCTAGGTTTCTTTATCTAGACTAAGGTGTTTTTATTGCACCTTTTCTTTCCAAATGGTGCGATTCCGTAGAAAACATTTCCTCTTGGTGAGGATACAATCTCGTTCAACCTGAAAATCTCCTTCGGGTTCTATCTAAATAACATTCCAGTTGATCACATGAGTAGCATCGTGCACATACTTTTTCATTACGAAAATATGTAATAAATTATATATTCTAGGATTAGGTGGCAAAGCTAGATGCTAAACCACTTGTCCAACTCTTTCTAATATCTCAAATGGTCCACAATACCTGGGTGCTAATTTAGCAAAACTCCCCAACTTCAAGGAGCTTTTGTGGGTTTTACCTTGGCAAACACATGCTCACCTACTTGAAATTATTTCTAAGTTATTTTAAGGTCTGCATGAATCTTTTGTCTATCCTATGCAATTTCGAGATTGCTTTGTACCTGTTTCTGTAATGTTCCTCCTATTTACCCCTATGAGTTTTGGGATTTTAAATATTATTGTATGAGGCTTCTGGGTGAGGAGCTCAAGTGCCAAGGCCCCACCGAGAGAAAAACATGAAAGTTAGGTGAAAGTCTAATAACACTAAAGGCCGACGAACACAAGTGCGGCAAGAACTAGGGTTAAGGGATCGAAAACAAAGGTTTGACAAAAAACATTATGATATCATAAGGAAAAAGGAAAATTAAGAAAAAAGGGGACAAGTATTAATAAATGGAAGATATATCTATGATAGATATAAGTCCTCCGTAAGAAGGGAAAATGACAAAATTACCCTTCATAAAAGATAAGGTATTTTAATTGAAAGCTATGAATAAAAAAAAATATGATGAAAACACGGGTAAAAATTACCATGCAAAATCATACAAAGATATAACTATTAAACATATAGCTATATGGGTTATATCTTAGAGACTCGAATTATAAATATGTATGCAGCTATATATATATATATTTATAATTGATATAACACTACCCTATCTAATGATAAGCGGGTAGTTGGGGGATTTTATTTTATACAAATGGGTAAAATATTAAGGGTGCAATTTCCCTGGAGGAAATCATGGGAATTATTCCCATGACCAGAAAATGATTCCCGTAAGACTTAAATACTGAAGACATTTTGAGAATAGTTGCACCACTTGGCTCATAGTATCTGAGAAAGAGGAAACGTAATTAAAATTTTACCAACGTCTATCAAGTTGTGAGGAGAAAAATCACCGCCTTTATAAGGGGAACTTCTGCGCTTTCCTAAGGGGGAAGAAGCGAGGGCGTTTTGGGAGAGATACCTCTACTTTATAGAGGAGACAATAGCAGAGGAGGGGAAAGAGGATGGTTCCATTGCAACATGATTGAGGGATTTCATATGTTGTTTACTTCTTGATCATCGCTCACCCATCCAGGTATGCACTCCAGGCATTCGCGCTATAGAGAAGGAAGGTACATGCCTATGCTTCCCTTTTATGTATTTCGGCTATACAAGATCAGAACTGTGGATGCGTTAGCCAGTATTAGGGTTTTGCATTCCTTTTGTGATTAGGATACATACCTAATATACATATTAGAATGGGTTTTATGATGTTTATTATATGATCAGGCTTAGATATTTTGAATAGGATAGTTCAGCTTTATGCTGTTCATCATAATGATCGGACTTGCACTTTGGCCTGCATACGATACCAGGGTTTTTATTAAGCTGGTTATTTTAATGATCGACTTAGATAGTGACCTGAATAAGGTACCAGGGTTTTTATGCTGTCTAATTTAATCAACAGGCTTAGATAATGGCCTGAGTACTATGCTTTGTTGATTTTTATATTGTGCCACTATATTGACCTGATCCCCATTGTGTTATTCTGCAAAATCGCCCAAGTAATTGCACAGTATCGAATTAGTTATGGTTGGAACACCTTGCCTTATTTAGTCTCTGTCTAACATGCCACGATTTCAGATCAGAAGTCAATTTTGGTTCTTTTGTTGTTTAGAGTTTGATCTTATTAAAAACCCCTGGCAGTGCCATGATTCAGATATGGCTAAATAATTGTTTGCGTTCATGATTTTTTTTTTGAGTTCAGATTTCATACATGCCCACGATCTCTGCCTAGGGATAACAAACAGTTTGAATTTGTGTCTGGCAAACTCTGTTTCCATTCATGCCCATAGTTCACTAGACTTCGATCTGGAGTTTTGTTCCTTATTAATCTTTCTTTGTATCCCACGATTTCATGGACGTTTTCGATCTGATGGTTGAATCTTCGTCTAGATCTGCTCCTTGTTTAAAGCATTGCTCACTTTTTCATTTGACTCTGGCGAAAGCATTATAATTTGGATCTGTGCCATTCTAAGCTGGTAGTTCTTGTGTTATCTACGATATCAGGGTCTATGCGTTCCTCCTTATCGGTCCACTAATTTGGTTTCATGTTGGCTTTCCTTGGAGGGTTCCCAGTCCTTGCCAGATCACTGGTGAATATATTTTGGGTACCAGTTGTTGACTTTTGTTCTGAGAGAGATGTCTTGAAAGGATTTTCTTTGATACACTGCCCTCATGATTTAGCCATTTGATGTTTAGGGCAGTCCCATGAACATATCTGAAAAAACCTCATTAAGCTGTGTTATCAATAGATCGAAACATGGAATAGCTTTGGGTATTATTCTTTTACATTTCCCTTCCCTGCAGGATTGTTATGGGAGCATACCATGAGCGGGTAGTGTAGACGTTTTGATACCTGAATCCTAAGGTTGAGACTTATTTGTGAAATAATATATACCAGTTTAAGGGCGAATCTTATATGTGAAATAACACATGCAATATAACGAGGAACGTAGGTGCTCTGAAAAAGGTATTAGGTACGTGCAACTTAAGTTAGGAACTTAAAATTATTATATGCGTGGAATATATAATTTTATATTCTGATAGATCCCCTCATCTCGGACCGAAGTGATAATAAATAGATTGATATATGAGTTTAACGATTTTAATGTTTTTGGTGTTCCATGCCTCGTCTCGACATAGGCAAATATGCTATGAGATGTATAGTATTGATGTCTACATAAATAGAAATTAAAGGTGAAAATTATAATTATGTAACCAAGCATTATAAGTAACTCAGAGACAGATTGGGGAAGAGAAGTCATATTCCTTGCCTGAGAATGATTGTTAGCTGTCGATCCACAGTACCTCTATTCTTGCTAGTAGAGAACTTAGCATTTACTCCGAGAGATGGAGCCCATGAGAAGCGGAAAAAAAAAGCATGGTAACCATGCTGTACATATTGTAACCTTGTTTGATTCCTTAATAAAAATATAAAAATATGGACAGTTTGGTTTGGACTATCTTTGGTGGACGTAACCCCAAGGTTGGGGTGAACCACGTGAAATTCGGCTGTCTCATTTGTATTACTCTATTGTGCTGGTTTATGTCTTTTGTTACATGATGATGATGTTATGAATGTAGTATAAATGATTAATATGTGAAAAGATTACTAAACTTTTATTTTGCAGACGTCTTCAGTGGTTTTTATAGCTTTAAGGTATTGGGGTATTTTACATATGGTATTAGAGCGGGCTACCGCACTGGAACCTTAGGAATGGGATAAGAAGATAACAAGATAGTTTTGAAGGATTACTTTTGGAAGAGATGTTGGCAGGAACGTTTGAGGTTTTTCTACACCTTATCTGCTGTGAACGTGGGATTATAGCTGCTGGTGCGTGAAGTAGCCGATCTCGGCACACGAGTACATGGTAAGGTAATGGTTTTGTTTCTGATTTAAACTCACCATATATTTTAAATCGTAAGACCAGATTTGTTGAAATTGGGAGAACTCCACAAATTACTATCAGAACATTGTGTATTCCTATGTTACCACGGATTTCAATTGGGATATAGCATATCCACACTTTCATTAGATTTCCTTGCATATTGTGTATTGACGATTGCATTTTTGTCTTTGTTTCTACACCCATCGAGTGCATTGGATCTGAATAGTGCAAATCTGTCCCGGTATGATGATTCCTCGTTACCTGCGTTAAGAGGGTGTTCAGTATGATCAACTACTTTGTTAATTGTTTTGTTGATTTCATCTTTACCTGCATTATAGTAATTCTTGGTATGATCGAATTCCCTTGCTGATTTATTGTTAGTTATGTCAAGCATCTTGTTCAGGTTTGGCTGTAGAACTTCGATCCATTGTTGAATCTTTATACCTGGTGTATTGGGCTCGTGTACTAATTGTTGGATGTGTTTGCATATGAGAGATGTGAGATTTTTTGTGACGCAATTTTGAGGACCGTTCGTAAGGTTGAGTTGTTTCCTACGATGTGGACCTGGAACTCTCCAACATATGGGTAGAAAAAAAAAATCTGTAATGTCTTCCTTTCATTTGCCTGAAGATGACTAGCAGGTCCAGGAGGATCTAGAAAAATGCTGGGGGTTTGTCCTTTGGGGCAACCTTAGCTACTCTTATGACTGATTACTGAGATTCATCATGATCCATAGAATATGTAAATGGTTTTCCTTGGGTGTCGTTTGGTTAAATGCCTTCGACTGTAGATAAAACTTAGATTTATTATTGTTACCTGTGTATTCTTTTACACTGATTGGATGGAAATTCATGGTATTATTGCAAGATGAAACTTACCTTGTCTCATGTGATTGCCTTATCTCTATCTTCCTGCGATTGGAGTGATAAACGGATTTATATTGTGATATTCTTGATTGCCTCTTACCACGTTTGATTTGTAAAAGGGTCTGATATATACATACGGGGTGATCTTGGTCTTCTTACCCTGAATTGATCATGGTTTTTATTTACGTTTCTAGTGGTCTAAATGCATTTGGGTATTGTAGAGTTGCATGCCAACCGTTAATCCATGGTTGGATATGAAAGGAAAGTTGGGTACCTAAACTCATTGCTATTTAAATAAGATTGATAATTATAGGTTATGTCTTTATGTAAATTTTTAATTCTCAGCCTTTTATTATAGATTTGAATCTAGTAGTACAAAGAAGGACAATACGACTTAGATCGTATGGATTGGGTAAGTAATTATATACGTTTGTATATGGAAATTATAAATATCTCCCTTTATAGATCTGAAGAGAATGTATTTATTGGGTAAATAATTATATACATTGGTATATGTAAATTTGAAATTCTCTGCCTTTATTTCGTAGATATGAATCTAGTATGAACAATGGGTGGCTGTACGGCTTGGATCGTTGCTGGTTGGTTATGAGATATATATTTTATGAATGTGTATATATATATTGTATTTGCAAATTATAACTCTCTCCCTTTAGTTTGGATCTAGAAAGAAAATCTTACATGGTTCTGGATCTGGTAAACGTGTAAGAAGCTGCAGTTAAGAACACGATGTTGGAGTTCTCTGGGTAATTTATTCATTAGGTTTATGAATTCCCTGATGCAGTCACATTTCTGTTTACAGTTAAAAACTCCATCAATCTATTTTGTTTTACAGTCAAAGTTATGCCCAGTTGGATCCTTATTGATTTATTTTTAAATATTTACATTTAATTGTAATGGAAGCTCACTTTAATTGTTCAAGGAGTTTTATCGTCCTGTTCAGCAATCGAGGGCATTTTTTCAGGCAGTTCGATGAATTCTTTTTCATGTCAGTTTTTTTTTGGGGTTGGATCCTCCACAAATTGCAGCTAGTACAATTTCTGATCCAAGCTGCACATGGCAGACTTGCATAATTGTTTTACATGGTTATTTTGAAAGCAATATTCAATGAGTAGTACAGTAAAGATTAGGACTAGAGGAGTTCGATTCTGATTTCAACTATTAGACTTCCTTTGTTGGACAAAGATGTTTATTAAGACCACCCTAATTATTGATTTTGATACCGTTCTAATTGCTCATGTTACGCCTCTCACGGAGTATTGGGAGTTTATCTTTATTTGTGATTGATTTAAGTGTCTAAAACATAAGTTATTAGGAACTTGTACGTTATATTGAAGCTGGATGCCGTTGATTGTATGATGCAAGCTAGTGGTAGTAATTAATGGAAGAGATTGTATGTTTGGTTTAAGGATTGCAGTAGTACTCGCATAACCAATATCTATTCATTCAAGGATCAATGCTATATGAGTAAACATTGCAAGAGTATTAATTAAATAATATAGCCTCTTTTGTGCAAATTGACTTGTTGATTTGAGTGGTTCAGTAGGGCTTCCCGAATTGGTTGTACTTGAAGAAGGTTTGAACAGCTGAGCACGCCAGCCATTATGATGGCACCGTAGGAAATGTCCAATAGCATTTCCAGACACCAACTTCATGGGGACAGCTCTACTGTTGAGTTTTCTTATAGCTGGTGATGTCCATGATTATCTCAGGTTTTGTTTGATTATTTTATCAGCAGAATGCCCATCTCGGTGCTTGAAATTATTTTAACTATGGATATTATAGAAGGGACAATTTAACTAAGATAGTTGTTTAATTGGTCTTTTTGACTGGGATTTTCTGGCCTCATTGTGGCGAGACTAATTGCAGGCAATTTAATTTGTTTAGAATTGTTAAACAATTTTGGATGTTGGTATTATGACATTGACAAGCCCTTTAAAAGTTTAGATGTAGTATATATAAAATTGCAACAGTGAGTGAATCTTTTTCTGTTGTAATAAATTGAATTTAATGAGTTGTTGCACTGTCAAAATTCTCAGGTTTTGTGTGTTTCTTGCAAAATGGTGTTGGTATAAGAAATTGAAAAGATTTTGTGGCTTCTTGTAAATTCCTTCTTGTCAATGTTGATGATAGACTAACACCCATAGAGTGCTTGCAGGCATGGGAATGTATGACCATGAAAAGGCTAAAGCTCCAGGTCTATGATGAGTTAAATCTCATGTGTATAATGTTATCGCTAGAAGAGAGAGTGGTGATGGAGGTAGTGGTTAAAATATACCTTGTTTTGCCCCAGGACAACGAGGGACCATTATGCATTCTGGGGACGCCTAGATGTAAGACATGTGGTTAAGACTCCTTCCGCACACATTAGAGGACTGTCACGTGAGTTGGGGGACTCTATGAAGAGAATAACCTCTAGGCGTTGTGGAGGTGTGCGAGAACGGAGTGCCTCAGCTTGGTGAAGCACCCTAAAGGAGATACCGCTAAGAGGGGTACAGGGTATCGTCCTTGTGTTGGGTGGCTTGAATGAAGAATAGTGACAAGCACCCTGAATAGCACAAAGGAGATACATGAAGGGTTGGTATCGTCCTTATGTTGGGTTGCTTGAATTGGTACTTGGAGTACTGTTGGCACTTGATGTGCTGGGATGGAGGACATCCAAAGAAGAGAACAATGCCAAGGAAAGGTACGTGCAGTACAGGTAAACTGGTACCTATATGTTATTGGCAATAGAACTGATATGTTATGAAAAAATTGTATTTCTGAGTTTTATATTTCGATGCTAGTATGCATGCATATGTGTGATTTTAAATGCAGGATCATGACTTGAAATACAAGCAAACAGGACGACTCAAAGGGAAAGGAAAACGTTACTGAAGAATGAGAACACCGAGGACGGTGTTAATTTTAGGGGGAAAGGATTTAATGTTCCTCCTATTTACCCCTATGAGTTTTGGGATTTTAAATATTATTGTATGAGGCTTTTGGGTGAGGAGCTCAAGTGCCAAGGCCCCACCCATAGAAAAACATGAAAGATAGGTGAAAGTCTAATAACACTAAAGGTCGACGAACACAGGTGCGGAAAGAACTAGTGTTAAGGTATCGGAAACAAGGGTTTGACAAAAAACATTATGATATCATAAGGAAAAAGGAAAATTAAGAAAAAAGGGACAAGTATTAATAAATGGAAGATCTATCTATGATAGATATAAGTCCTCCGTAAGAAGGGAGAATGACAAAATTAGCCTTCATAAAAGATAAGGTATTTTAATTGAAAGCTATGAATAAAAAAAAATATGACGAAAACACGGGTAAAAATTACCATGCAAAATCCTACAAAGATATAACTATTAAACATATAGCAATATGGGATATATCTTAGAGACTGGAATTATAAATACGTATGCAGCTATATATA
>LPNX010050880.1:148803-174002 GCA_001517045.1 Pseudotsuga menziesii
AAATATTAAGGGTGCAATTTCCCTGGAGGAAATCGTGGGAATTATTCCCATGACCAGAAAATGATTCCCGTAAGACTTAAATACTGAAGACATTTTGAGAATAGTTGCACCACTTGGCTCCTAGTAGCTGAGAAAGAGGAAACATAATTAAAATTTTACCAACGTCTATCAAGTTGTCAGGAGAACAATCACCGCCTTTATAAGGGGAACTTCTGCGCTTTCCTAAGGGGGAAGAAGCTGGGGCGTTTGGGGAGACATACCTCTACTTTATAGAGGAGACAATAGCAAAGCAGGGGAAAGAGGATGGTTCCATTTCAACATGATTGAGGGATTTCATATGTTGTTTACTTCTTGATCATCGCTCACCCATCCAGGTATGCACTCCAGGCATTCGCGCTATAGAGAAGGAAGGTACATGCCTACGCTTCCCTTTTATGTATTTTGGCTATACAAGATCATAACTGTGGATGTATTCACCAATATTAGGGTTTTGCATTCCTTTTGTGATTAGGATACATACCTAATATACATCTTAGAATGGGTTTTATGCTGTTTATTATATGATCAGGCTTAGATATTTTGAATAGGACAGTTCGCTTTTATGGTGTTCATCATAATGATCGGACTTGCACTTTGGCCTGCATACAATAGCAGGGTTTTTATTAAGCTGGTTATTTTAATGATCGACTTAGATAGTGACTTGTGTAAGGTAGCAGGGTTTTCATGCTATCTAATTTAATAAAGAGGCTTAGATAATGGCCTGAGTACTATGCTTTGTTGATTTTTATATTGTGCCACGATATCGACCCGATCCCCATTGTGTTATTCTGCAAAATCGCCCTAGTAATTGAATAGTATCGAATTAGTTATGGTTGGAACACCTTGCCTTATTTAGTCTCTGTCTAACATGCCACGATTTCAGATCGGAAGTCGATTTCGGTTCTACGATATCAGGTTCTATGCGTTCCTCCTTATCGGTCCACTAATTTGGTTTCCCGTTGGCTTTCCCTGGAGGGTTCCCAGTCCTTGCCATATCACTGCTGAATATATTTTTGGTACCAGTTGTTGACTTTTGTTCTCAGAGGGATGTCTTGAAAGGATTTTCTTTGATACACTTCCCTCGTGATTTAGCCATTTGATGTTTATGGCAGTCCCATGAACATCTCGTGAAAAAACCTGATTAAGCTGTGTTATCAATAGATCGAAACATGGAATAGCTTTGGGTATTATTCTTTTACATTTCCCTTCCCTGCAAGATTGTTATGGGAGCATACCATGAGCGGGTAGTGTAGACGTTTTGATACCTGAATCCTAAGGCTGAGACTTATTTGTGAAATAATATATACCAGTTTAAGGGCGAATCTTATATGTGAAATAACACATGCAATATAACGAGGAACGTAGGTGCTCTGAAAAAGGTATTAGGTACGTGCAACTTAAGTTAGGAACTTAAAATTATTATATGCGTGGAATATATAATTTTATATTCTGATAGATCCTCTCGTCTCGGACCAAAGTGATAATAAATAGATTGATATATGAGTTTAACGATTTTAATGTTTTTGGTGTTCCATGCCTCGTCTGGACATAGGCAAATATGCTATGAGATGTATAGTATTGATGTCTACATAAATAGAACTTAAAGGTGAAAATTATAATTATGTAACCAAGCATTATAAGTAACTCAGAGACAGATTAGGGAAGAGAAGTCATATGCCTTGCCTGAGAATGATTGTTAGCTTTCGATCCACAGTACCTCTATTCTTGCTAGTAGAGAACTTAGCATTTACTCCGAGCGATGGAGCCCATGAGAAGTGGAAAAAAAAAGTATGGTAACCATGTTGTACATATTGTAACCTTTTTTGATTCCTTAATAAAAATATAAAAATCTGGACGGTTTGGTCTGGACTATCTTTGGTGGACGTAACCCCAAGGTTGGGGTGAACCACGTGAAATTCAGCTGTCTCATTTGTATTACACTATTGTGTTGGTTTATGTCTTTTGTTACATGATGATGATGTTATGAATGTAGTATAAATGATTAATTGGTGAAAATATTACTAAACTTTTATTTTGTAGACGTCTTGAGTGGTTTTTATAGCTTTAAGGTATTGGGGTATTTTACAGTTTCATTGTTAGTTCCCGTTCTTTTAACAAGTTAGGTGCTAACATCAATCTTTCAACTAGATTACTCTATGGAATGGGAGTATTGGATTTCCTACTATACAATATTTCAAAAGGAATAAGTTTAGTTGAATCCTGATAGTGATTATTATATGCAAACTCGACTAAGTGCAAATAATATTCACATTTATTTGGATGATCCCTAACATACATCCATAATATATCCTCTGGAAATTGATTTAATCTTTTTATTTGTCCATCTCTTTGCAGATGATAAGCAATACTGCAATTTAATTTAGTATCTATTCCTTTAAACAATAAATTCAAAAAATTACCAGTAAACTTAGGGTCCCTATCATAAATTATTACCTTCAGAATTTCATTCAACCGAAAAATTTTCTTCATAAAAATGTCAGCAATATTAGCAACCATATCAGGAGTTTTAACAAGTATAAAATGTTTTTCCATGCTTATTTTTTCTATGAATACCATTACAGAATCATTTCGCTTCTGATTTTTAGGTAGTCCTCTTATAAAATCAAGACTGGTAATTTCCCATTTCCAATCTGAAATTGGTAATGGTTGCTTTAAAAATACTAGGTGTCAATGCTCGGTATTAACCTGCTAGCATTCTATACACCAAGCTATATATTTGTAATGTCCCCAAAATTTAAAAATGATATTTTTTTTATTAAGATAGTTAATTACTACCTAAAATGGACATTAACTATTCTTATGCGGAATGTGTCGAACTTTGTTCACAGAAGTGAATTGTCATAAGGTGTTCATACCCTCTTCTAGATATTTTCCCCGATGTGGTTATTAATGTAATTATACAATGTATGTAAGTCACTTGATCTAGTTTCGATGGTTATGCTATTCACTGATTACTGCTTATCGTGTATTTACGTGTATGTGTGTTCTGTTCATATCTTACTTACTGGTTATAATTTTTGTTTACTGGTTTAAGGAAAATCCTAATCTTAACTTGTATTATCAAGGGGTGGGGTGGTGGGACTTATATCGCTTATAGGATCACTTAGAGACGCAACAGGTTTTACTAGACATTACAGGGTTGACTTGGTTCATATTTAACTAGTTCACCTCTTCTTTGTTTTCTGCACGTGCACTAGGTGATGAAAAACTTTCTATAGCAACTTAAACAAAGACATGCTAGCTATGCTAAACTACATTACTACATTGGAAAACAAGAGGACCATAGTCCTAACTTAGAAATTATGATTGTTATTGTTAGCATTTTTGTTTACACATGACTGGGTTGGTTTAGACCTACATCTAATTGGTTATCATTACTACTCATGTTTCTAAGGCTTCATAACTTGGTCCCTATGCTTAATTCTTAAGATATATGCTTATATTATGTTTATTCCCAAATGTTAGAAAGGCTTTAAGTATCAAGACTTGGCCACGATGAAATTAAGGTTAAAGTTTATGTACCACGTGTTATTGTATTTTTACGCCATTCATGGAATATTGCATATGCCATGTACCTTGGATTTATCCTATGTCCATGATGCATAACATGGGGTTTTAGTGCATAAGGCATCCCAATATCAAATCACATTTTGGGTTTTATGGACTATAGACATGGTGATATAAATCAACGTAGTGGTGGATAGGGTAATAGAGTAAATTCTCCTGGGGAGTTGGGGGTCTCAATGCCTAATCTTGGACTATCATGGAGGAATCATTCATTTGGAATTTATTTGGGTGAGCTTTGTTTGGATCTCTGGTCTGTATGGTGGTGCGAGGTCTCGCTTGCATCTACGTTTCGGAAGGTATGCCCTTCACCTGGTTTGAAAAAATGTTTATTGTTGTTTTGGTTTGAAGGATTGGCATACTTCTCATATCTCGTTGTCCTTTGTTTGCAGGTAGCAGGATTCCCTTGCACAAGTCGTGGGTCTTCTATGGTTTCTAATGCATTACCCTTCATGGGTAAGCCCTTTTTAAACAAGCCTCCACTTGTTCCTCTGTGTATGGGTGTTCTTATAGATCTTTAAGCTTGTCTTTTGATGAAAGAATACTTGTGTCAGGTTGAGGTTTCGAATATGTAAAGGTCGGTTCTAAATAATGAAAAGCATCCTAAGATGCGTAAGAAATTTGGGGTTTAAGTTATAGGGTTTGCGTTTGGCTCCTTTGGGCCATGTTTACCTCAATTATGCTCTATAATAAGTTTGGGTTGAAGCTTTAACTTGTGACCTTGATGGTAAATGTATACTCTACGATTGAGTTTTAATGTTGGGTTTCAAATGGTGGTAGCACCATTGCTTCCAAGGGTGCATTCACTTGGAATCACGACTGTGTATTTGTTATCTATAATTTATAGTGGTTAATAGTATCTATTCACTATTGTTTGTAAATTATGGGTACGATTCCTTGCATGGTAATGCTTTGACTCTGTGTAAATTTGATATTTCTAGTTTAACTTGTTGTTTATGTATTTAACAGATTTGTTTGTATTTAGAGCTGTGCCATTGCTGGCAATGGAACTCTTTCCATTAAGCTTAGCGACTGTGTAAGATATTAGAGGAATGTTGCGAAATGGTGTTTTACAATTTTGTTTACTTGTCATTAGTGTAACTTGGGTATGGCAGTGAGCTTGGTTTTAACCTTGCATTATGGATGTCATTGCTTATGATAGTGTAGACAGTGGTTAATTTGTTTATGGTTTAAGTTAATGGATTATTTCTTGTTTCTCAGCCGCGAGCCTCAAAATGATTACATCGTATAAAAATTGGAATTTACATTACTATGTAGAAATGTTTGAATGTGATTTACATCGTGTATATTTTGTTTGGAACTTAAATTTTATTAGCATAGATTGTGTGGAATAATGGTAAGCTATTACAATGTTGATAAAAGGTCTGCTAATTGAACCTTATGGGATTCAATGTTGATTCCTGGTTGGAATGTAACCCTTGCTTTTATGCTTTTAGCTTACAGGATTCGATCTTGGGCTATGTGCGTTGTAAGTGATGTGTGTGTAGTTTTTGTTTTGGCATGAACGCCAACAGGATTTGATCCTATAACATTTTGATTTATATGATATATGTTAAGGTATTTTATATAAGGTTATGGGTGATTTCTTATGTTGTAATTTCTTTAGAGATACGATTTTGATAATATATCTTGTGTTAGCTTATAAAGTATATAATGTGGTTATGAAAATATGAGGCACTCGTCTCTACATACCTTCGAGGTCTTGATAGCTTTCCTTGGCATTCGATGTTGTTATTTTTAAAAATGGAAATGATTTATTATAATTTTGTTTTCTGATATTTTATTTAAATTGTTAGCCATTTATATTTACGTTATAATATTATTCATAGAGATTAGGATAATACTATATATATTAGTTTGGTTTTATTTATAATTAATATAACCCTTTTAGCAATATGAAATATCCGAGCAAAGATAAGATACAAGATCTATTTTTAAATAGTTCTAGGTTTTGGAACTTGAATTTATAGACAGAAAATAAATCGCAGAAATGAAATAAATAACAAAACCCTTCTATCGATAATCCTAATGGTGTTTATCTCATCATGCATAAAATATATTAGAATAGCGTGGTAAAATAGAAAAAGATAACCTAACCTTTGATAAAATAAATACATATGTTAATAAACATGGGTTTAACCTACAATTTCATAAAGTAGAAATGCAGAAAAGATAAACTAGATTATAACATACAGTTACTAAATAATCATTCAAAATTCAGTCTACTCCAAATAGTAAAACTTGTTTAGTTTGCAAGGGAAAATTCAATAACCTCATATGTACAATATGAAGCTATTTTAATGGCTAAAAATCCTACACACTCAAATATCCAAAATTAACTAATTCATAGACACACATGACCTCTATTTAGAAAACCAGATAACTTCAGAACTACCACGTTCCACCCAACCATGACTCAGAACCGTTGCTGGTTTTAATCTGGATCCCCTCGAGACAGTTCCAACATGCAAGTAGATTATATATCCTAAGGTAAGGCTTCCCTATCTAGGATCTCAGGTTCTAAATCAATTCTCCTTTTTCCTCTTAGAAAAGAAATGTTTTGCAATAACTCCCTTGAGAATAATCACGTAGAATTTTGGAATAACAAAAAGATCCCCAAGCCTCTATTTTGCTTGGTTTTTTATAGGAAAAATTTTGAGTCAAAGGGGCAGTTAAATCAAGAATCATTTGATTTCTTGAATTGACCCTTTTTATTTAATTTAGGTAATTTTAATATTTAACTTAGGAACTTTTGACTAGTTCCTATTTGGACTCTTATAGGTATTTTAATATTTAATTATCATTAGTAATAATAATAACATATGTATCATTTCCTTATTTCTTATAGCTATTAGTATTATTACTATTCTTACTCTTTGTACATATCATGTATAAATTATATACTTATACATCTTTATATATATATATATATTGTTAACATTCTACCCTTAGGTATCATATAGCATGATCCCTAAACTTACGACAATTTGTTTAATAAGACCGTCAAGTAGGGGTTAGGTCAACTAGGTTAGGAAACTCTAAACCTCCTTGTATGTTGGATTCCCTCGTATAACATGGTAGTTCTTCAGTACTTGATGAGATACAGAAATTCAAAATTTCATTTAATCACTTAAAAATAAGTAAGATGATATCAATGTTTTATTCGATTCATTTTCACTCGAAATATTAATTCTTTTTAGTAACTCCTAGAGCTTATCCAAAGACCATACTCAACACTAAAAAAATATGGAGTTACAAACTTAGTGCAATTCCTTAGCTCCTTGCTCAACACTAATTCTAGGATGTGCTTGTAGGATACACCTAGGGATACAATGGCCAAGGATTCGATGTTCCAGAGATTATGCTTAACATCAACTTTGAAGGCTCCAGGTCTTATTCCCAGCACTTCAAATTTTGTAGTTTCATGTGCTTCAAAGATTCATGCTCAACCCAAATGTCTCATCACTCATGTGTTCTAGAGATTCTTGCTTAACAAAAATATAAATACTCATGTGCTCCATAGCTTCATGCTCAACACAAATGTCTCATGACTCATGTCTTCTAGAGCTTCTCGCTCAACAAAAATACAATTAGTCATGTGCTCCAGAGCTCCTCTCTCAACCCAAAACATCTCATCAATTATGTACTTTAGGATCCATGCCCAACACATGAAATCATATATATATATATATATAACATATGCAATTGTCTTACACCCAATATATCAAACAAATCATCATGTTCATATGAACTAGGTTCTTAGAACCAATATAACAACTAAACATAAAAGTAGCATCATAATCAATGGGCCTTATGCCCATAAGTGTTAGCCACTTCATTATTCATATTAGGCCAAAAATAATATTTTTCTTCACATTGTTATCATCTTTTGATAACCCAAATGTATTGAATAAGGACTTTTATGTACTTCATTTAAAATAAGAAATTGAATTTCAGGTACATTAGGTACATATAATCTTTTTTTATACATACAATTAGATTCATTTTATGTTACTTTTTCTCTTAGATTTTGATATTCTTTATCCAATTTTTACTCCATCTTTCAATTTATTGTCTAATTCTGTTTTGTAGATGCTAATTGTGGCTATAAAATTCAGTCTTCCATTTCTTCTTAATGCATCAGCCACCTTATTTTCCTTCCCTTTTATATGTTTGATCTCAAAATCATATTTTCGAAAGAAATATAACCATCTTGCTTACCTTGCATTCATATTTTGTTCATCAAACAAGTATTTCAAGACTACGTTATCATCCATTAATAAAACTATTTTACTAATTAGACAATGGAGCCACATGTTCAAAGCATGTATTATGGTAGCCAACTCTAAATTGTAAGTAGCATAATTATTTTTATGTGTTTTTAAATTTCTTGATTAATATGTTATTACGTGACCTTCTTGTGTTAATAATCCATCCAAAACCTCATCGCATGGATCAATGCACACAACAAATTCCTTGTTTGGATTTGTTATTTTTAATATAGGTGCAGTAGTTAAAAATTCCTTTCACTTATTAAAGTTTTCTTCACACTTTAGATCCCATAAAAATAATTTTCCCTTTTTCTGTAAGGATGTTATGGGATTTGCGATCTTTGAGAATCCTTCTATGAATTTCCGGTAATAACCTCTAATCCCCATGAATGATCGTACATCCAATACCTCCTTAGGAACAAGCCATTCCATTATTTCTGTAATCTTATCAGGATCTTCTAATATCCCTTCCTTGGATATCACATGACCTAGATACTCCATTTTATCCTTAAAGAATTCACATTTACTAAATTTAGCATACAGTTTATGTTCTCTCGGAACATATAATATTATCTGAAAATTTTCATCATGTTCTTTTTTTTTGAATAAATTAATTTGTCATCTATGAAGTCAACTATGAATTTATCCAAGTACTTACTTAAGACATTGTTTATTCAACACTTAAAATTTGCTGGAGCATTCGTTAGCCCAAATGGGATAACTACAAAATCATAATTCCTATATCACGTTCTGAATGCAGTTTTAAAAATATCTTCATATTTAATTCTAACTTGATGATATCCATATCTCAAGTCTATTTTTGAAAATATTGTTGCTGAGTGTATCGAATCAAACATATCATTCATCTGGGACAATGGATATCTCATTTTAAATGTCATCTTATTTAACTGATGGTAATCTATATATAAACGTAATGTACTTTAACAAATAAGATGGGTGCTCCCTGAGGGAATACACTTGGTGTTATGTAACTATTTTCTATCAGTGCTTGTAGTTGCATTTTTAATTCATTAATTTCTAATATGTTCACTCGATAAAGAGCCTTTGAATTGGCTACATGTCCTAGTGCTAATTCAATAGTGAAATCCAATTCTCTTTTCGGAGGTAATGTTGGAATCTCTTCCAAGAAAACATCTGATAATTCTTTTAAGATTGGAATATCATCAAAATTTAAATTATCTTCTTTTTTCATGTGTTCTTTATTCATTACATGTACACTAAAAACTTTACAACCTTTCCGTACAAACATTTTCATTTGTAAGGATGAATTTCGTCTAACATAAACTTTTCTAGGTATCTCTTTGACTGTAACTATTTCTCCTTTACAATATAAGCATGTAAATGTTTTCTAAAAACAATTTATAACTATTTTTTGTTTTTCCACCCACTCCATACCTATTAGAACATTATAAGACCCTAGCGGTAGCACATTTAATTTCACTTGAGTTTTGAATTGACTCATAAAAATTTCACAATTTTCAACATAGTTAACTGCCTTTATTTTAATTCCTATAAATCACTGAGCTAGCCAAGACTTTCAAACTCTTTCAAATTTATATTGCATATTTCTACGATAATAGGTGACATATATCTTAAAATAGCACTCGGGTCTATCAAAACAGAAATATGCTTGTTCTATATCATACCTTCTATTTCCACCATGGATTTTTGGTGATCAACGTGTCGATTATATAAGGATGCATTAATTATAGGCATTTTATTTGCTATGTCACCAACAGTTTCTTCCTTCTGAATTGTATGCAAATTGCTGAAATTCCTCTTATGTTCGAACAGTCCTTTGCATAATGAGGTCCATGACCTTCTCCGTATTTCAAAGGTTCTCTTTGTTCATTATTTTTAACATAATTATAGGTATGTCTCTGCTTTTAGGTGCTAAAATTTCGATGTGTTTTACCCTTAAAATCTATTCCTTGATAAGTATAATTAGAAAAATTTTGAGGATTGTTTCTGAAACTTTTGTTGGGATTAAAACCTTTCCTTCTATGCCCAAAATTACTTGTTCATTTATTTTTCCAGTTAGGTATGCTGTCATTGTTATTTTTTCTTTGTTCATAACAGAAATTATCTTTCCTCATTGTCGCTTCAAGGGTTTTTGGATTATCAAATTCAATCTTGTCCTTGAAACTTAGAGGTAAACAACTCAAAAACCTCTGTATCTTAGAATTATCGTCGACTATATAAGGTACATATCATAATAAACTTAAAAATTTACTACTTAGTTCCTTCATAGACATTGAACCTAGTCTAAGATCATAAAACTCTTTAACTCTTTCCTCATAATACTATTAAGATAAGAATTTTATTTTGAAGTGTTTCTTTAAATTCCTCCAGGTTACATATTTTACTTTAATGTTTTTAACTCTCTTTATATCTTTGCACCATATGTCATCATTTTCGATTAAATTATAGATAGCCATATGATCTTTTAGCTTATCTGATTAGTTATAAATCTGAAAGTACTTTTTCATACCCAACAGCCATTCCTCAGCTTCTTCACCCATTTCCACCTCTCGATTAAACATAGGGGGTTTTATATTTTTAAATTCTCCTGAGATATCATCATAGGGTTTATATTTCCTATTTTTTGGATTACTATAACTATAACTACTTTCACTAGAATATTTATACTTTTCTTTATGCAACCTTACTTTAATTCCTGAAGAAGATTTGCTTTCATAATCATAAAATTTCAAGTTCTTACCTTTATGTTTGTATGATACTGTTTGAGATTCATTTTCATTCTTGTTTCTTTTATCGTTTCCTCCATTATGTATTTTATCTAGAAATATTTGATTCATTTCTTCCCATGCTCTTAAGATTTTTTCATTATCTTCCTTTACAAACTGTAATTCAGATTTTGAATATTTTATTGTTTAAAGAAATTCAAATGGTTGATTATTTAACTATACATATATATTATCTGGGTTATTATGATGGGATCCCTCTTCATCATATTCTTCTACTCCTTCCATTTTTTGCAAAATAAAAGTTTATATTTTTGTACAAAAATAATTTTAAACATAATCATTATTTCGTTTTCATGTTTTGTATGCGAGTTGGGACAATCTTGAGGCCTAGTATTTGGAATCTCTCTCTTATACCACATGTAATTACATAGCTTTAGGAGAATTCAGAAGTAAAGTTTACAATAAACCTTTCTTCCTAAAATTTAACTCTAGCTAGTGCTTATCCATTTGAGCATGACAAATTAGATACAACAATCTCCATCCATTAATAAAATTTCTAAAATAAAAACCGATTTACTTTTTTTTTCATGAAGAATTGGAAAGTCATGCATACTGGTCATGGATTATAGTCTAAGTGTTTGTATTGCTATATGTAATGTATTTAAAATATTTGTTTACTAGTTCTTGATTGCAGAACAGGTTCTCAGGTAAATTAGGTCTTACATATCCTATCGTCTAAACCATATCCTACTTTACATTTTTGTAGGTGTTTCGAGTTGATATCTTTCCTTGTTTGTAACAACTAAAATTCCTAGGTAAAGACACCAAAAGGACCCTAACTATGCTAAGGAAGAAAATACAACATATTGTGCATTGTTTCTTTCTACCATATAATAGAACAAGTATTAAATAAATACATGGTGGCATTTAAAACTGACATTAGCTAACACCAACGGTGTGTGAACTATAGAGTTGTGGGTGAAATCTTTAAACCCAAGTGGCATTAAAAGAATCCAACATGAAGGCTTGTGGATTCGATCTGTAAAGCATTGAACCTTACTCAAAAAACCCTAAACTATTTACCTCATTGCAATTCTATTCTACATTGGTATTTTTTTGGAGGAAAGAGCCAAGGCTCTCGGCATTCGACACCACCCAAAATCTATGCATAAACCATCCTTTTTCTCTCGGGTTAGATATGGAACAAAAACATTTTTCTACTAACGTTATCTCTGTAACAAATGGAATCCTGCTACTTGCAAACAAAGGACAACAAGATATGAGAAGCAGGTCAATCCTTCAAGCCGAAGCAACAGTAAACAACATTGCAAACCAAGCGAAGGGAATACCTTCCAAAATGAAGATGCAAGCCAAAGCTCATTCCATGATAAAGACCAAAGAGCTGAACAGAGCTCACCCAATCAAATTCCACGATAGTCCAATATTAGGGCTTTAGACCCTGAACTCCCGAGGAGCATTTACTCTGCCACCCTATCTACTACTACATCGATTTGTATCCCCATGTCTATAGTCCATAAACCCCAAAACACAATTTAATATTGGGATTCCTTGTGCACTAAAAACCCATGTTATAGATTGTGGAATTAGGATAAAGGAAAGGTTCATGGCATATGCAATATGCCATGAATGGCTTAAAAATACAATAACATGTGGTATAAAAACTTTAACCTTAAGTGCATCATGGCTAAGTCTTGATACTTAAATACTTTCAAATATTTGGGCATAAGCATATTCTACGGATATATCTTAACAATTAAGAATAGGGCCCAAGTTATGAAACCTTAGAAAGATAAGTAGTAATGATAACCATTCAAACGTAGGTCTAAACCAACCCCACCATACGTAAACAAAAATGCTAGAAATGTCTAGAAATATATAATTCATGTCTTCGTATGCTCTTAATATTCTTTCGTTATCCTCCTTTACAAACTGTAATTCAGCTTTTAAATATTTTATTGTTTAAAGCAATTGAAATGGTTTATTATTTAATTATATATCTATATTATCTAGATTATTATGATGGGATCTCTCTTCAGCAAATTCTTCTACTCATTTCTATTTCCTGCAAAATAAAAGTTTATATTTCTGTACATAAATAATATTAAATATAATCAGTATTTCGTTTTCATGTTTTGTATGCGAGTTGAGACAATCTTCAAGCCTAGTATTTGGAAGTTCGCACTGATACCACATGTAATGACTCCAAAATTCCTAAATATTTTTTTTTTAATGAGAATTAAAAAGTAAAGCTTACAATAACCCTTTCTTCTTAAAATTTAACTTTAGATAGCACTTATTCATTTGAGAATGAAAAATTAGTTATCTCCATCCATGAATAACATTTCTAAAACTAAAACCGATTTACTTGTTTTGTCATGAAGAATTGGAAAGTTATGCCTCCTAGTCATGAATTATAGTTTAAGTGTTTGTATCGCTATATGTAATGTATTTAAATTCTTTGTTTACTAGTTCTTGATTGCAGAACGGGTTCTGAGGTAAATTAGGTCTTGCATAGCCTATCGACTAAACCATATCCTACTTTAGATTTTTGCAGGTGTTTGTGGTGGTGATATTTCCTTGTTTGTATCAACTAAAATTCTTAGGTAAAGACATCAAAAGGACCCTAGCTATGCTAAGGAAGAACAAAAAACATACTGTGCATTATTTCTTTCTACGATATAATAGAACAAGTATTAAATAAATACATGGTGTCATCTAAAAATGACATTAGGTAACATCGACGGTGCATGAACTATAGAGTTGTGGGTGAAAGATTTAAACCCAAGTGGAGTTAAAAGAATCTGACGTGAAGTCTCATGGATTCGAGCTATAAAGCATTCAGCTTACTCGAAAAACCCTAAATGATTTACCTCGTTTCATTTTTATTCTGCATTGGGATTTTTTTGGAGGAAAGAGCGAAGGCTCTCGGCCTTTGACACCACCCAAAATTTGTGCATACACCATTTTTTTTCTCTCGGGTTGGATATGGAACAAAAAAATGTTTCTACCGACGTTATCTTTGTGACCCAAAGTTGCATTATTCTTTTGGACTTCGCTGCCACCATTGGATCTGTGAAGATCGAAATGGGCAAGTTTTACTTTCGTCTTTTTTTTATTAGTTTTCTTGTTTTTATATTTATTTTTGGTAAATTTTTTGACCTCTGTGTTAATATTTTTTCATGAGGTTCCAATCTTGGTTGCTACGCTAGACTTGGACCAGTATTCGTTCAGGTGAATCCAAGGGTCTTGGTAAGACCTGTTTACCCTGCACCCCTTGCTCCTTGTGTCTCTATGGATGGTTCAATGATTCCTTCTCGGTTGGATTCATTGAAACTTACGAGTCCTTTCATATAAACGGTAAAAAACTCTGCCTTATGGTGTTTAAAAACAGAGTTAGGTGTTGAAAGAAAACTCCCTTTGACATAGACCATGGAGTGTGTAGGGAAAAATGTAAAATACTTTTGTTTATGTAAACATGCCATGGATTTTATAATTGGATATCTTACATATATTTTCTTCATTATAATTGGATCTAAAGTTTAATGTATAAAAATTTCGACAGCAATTATAAGCCTCCGACTTACTCCAATAGAAAGCATTATTCATAAAATGTTTTGGCTTTACTATGTGTAACATGAATGACTTTTCATTCTAAATATCCTGTCTGCACTTATTTGATTTTGTATTTGTCAATAATAATAATTCGGTGATAGTGTATGATATGTTTTATGGTAAGATGTTTAACCCTTTACTATCAATCTGTCGAATTAGGCTTTAATAGGCTATAACAACTTTTCTGAATGCTTTTACCGTTTTGATAAAAAAAATAATGGAAAAGAATAATCCTTATGGGATTCGATCACGTGACCTACAAGGTATTATTTAGCTCGCACCATAAGAAAAATATTTAAATTATTTATTGTTTAGATCCTACGTTTTCATTGTCGCCGTCATGGGATTAGTTTGGATTTGTTTACTGTGTTTTTACTTTTCCTATTAACCTAGGTTATTTAGATGCATGCAAAATTTATTAATACAGTTGATAAGCTTTCTGGTTTAAATTGAATAATTATTATGAAGGTAAATTTTACCCTACACATTTCAATTATTTTGTTTATACTACGTGTGTTTTAAAGATATACTATTTTAAAGAAAATTATAGATATCGTAGTTCTACTTCAATTTCGTAAAAGAAATTGATTTTACCTAAACCCTTATTGTAAAATCAATGGGCCTTTTGGCTATGTGAATTTAGTAAGGAATTTCAAGCCTTCGACTATGCAATGTTATAGGAATGATTTGTTTAAAGGGTTTGAAGTCTCGACCTATTAAATTCTTAATTTGTTCATTTATTAAGGGTATTAATATATATAGAATACTATACTAATACTTTTTGGAAAACAATAATCATTTTGGAATGGGATATTATCTTGGTTACTATTATTAAAAAAATATGGCTATAACATATCTCTCTTAGTTTGGAAGCTGCTAAAATATATTTTATTTATTGTATTTGTTTTTTTTTAAGGAAAATAGCTTTTAGGGTTTTTTATTCTTACTCGTATTTTGTGAAGAAATATGCATTCTTACAGCTATATCAATTTTCGTATAAAAACATGAACAAGTTATGAACTATTTATATAATGAAGTTATAGCTTATTCCATTTTTTTTCATTTAAAATACTTGAAATCGTTCTAGTTGTAATTGTAGTATACTAGGAAACAATTCACCTATAATGTATATATTTAGTCTATGGGTATTATACCTTATAACAGGTACAAAATTATGACAATTATTTCATATTTGATAGTATAAAATTCTAATAAGAAATACCTTCTATATACACTATATCATTCATCATATGACAAATTTATATGTAATGGAGATCATATCCTACTTGTTACACAACACAAATAATAATTCTGGAAACTTTAACATTCAGAAATATCTTGCAGATATAAACATAGAATGAAATTAAGGTTAAATACCAAAACACTTGGAACCTGTTAACTGTTGAAGGGGAAACACACTTAAAGAAGATCGTTCCTCCCAACCCTCTTCTAAAAGCATCCATGATCACTTCGTTTAGGACACCCCGACATGAGTAAACCACCAAAAAGAATATCTTGTGTAGAAACCTCCAAAAAACTCTCTATAACTCAGCAATCACTCTTGGATACTTAACTCTCAGCAAATTCACTTTATCTTTCCATTCATTGAATTCCTCTTTTGTGCCTAACTCTTCAGTTTCCAACAAAATCACAAGGCTCTTATCACTTAGAATGTAGTGAGCGTCCTACTCAATTTGATGTTATATATAAGCTTTCCTAGGTATTTAGGTCAGTTTTACAATTAAATGAGCCACCTACTCAGTTCCTCTTTATAGGAAACATGACCACTATTTTAGGGATGTTGCCTCCTGCAACAACTAGAAAGTGAATGATATTGCTGCCACTTGTCAATTTGATGTTCTACAGCAGACCATTCCTCTTAGTTGGTCGGTGAACACTCTTCAACACTTTTCTTTGGATATTTGTCTCCTCTTTTAATTATTTAAATAAATAAAATATTCAATTACAGTTATCCTTGACCATCCTTGGTCAACAACATAAAACATTACAATAATTTTTAAAGTAATATTTTCTCAAAATAAAATGTTTTTCAGTTCTAGGTGGTTTACAGCCAGGTTAATAATGTTGAGCATAGGTTTTAAATAACACTAGGGGTTACTGTAATTAAAGGTGTTGAGTTGGAAAGACTATGAATATCACCAACCCTCATCATACTTATTTAATTTTATTAATTGAAATTTCAATATACTTCTTATCAAGGACTCGAAGATACTGCCACAAATACAATTTAATCAAACATATGTTGCCTCCTGCAACAACTAGAAAGTGAATGATATTGCTGCCACTTGTCAATTTGATGTTCTACAACAGACCATTCCTCTTAGTGGGTCGGTGAACACTCTTCAACACTCTTCTTTGGATATGTGTCTCCTCTTTTAATTATTTAAATAAATAAAATATTCAATTACAGTTATCCTTGACCATCCTTGGTCAACAACATAAAACATTACAATAATTTTTAAAGTAATATTTTCTCAAAATAAAATGTTTTTCAGTTCTAGGTGGTTTAGAGGCAGGTTAATAATGTTGAGCATAGGTTTTAAATAACACTAGGGGTTACTGTCATTAAAGGTGTTGAGTTGGAAAGACTATGAATATCACCAACCCTCATCATACTTATTTAAGTTTATTAATTGAAATTTCAATATACTTCTTATCAAGGACTAGAAGATAATGCCACAAATACAATGTAATCAAACATATGTTGCCTCCTGCAACAAGTACAAAGTGAATGATATTGCTGCCACTTGTCAATTTGATGTTCTACAGCAAACCATTCCTCTTAGTGGGTCGGTGAACACTCTTCAACACTCTTCTTTGGATATGTGTCTCCTCTTTTAATTATTTAAATAAATAAAATATTCAATTAGAGTTATCCTTGACCATCCTTGGTCAACAACATAAAACATTACAATAATTTTTACAGTAATATTTTCTCAAAATAAAATGCTCTTCAGTTCTAGGTGGTTTATAGGCAGGTTAATAATGTTGAGCATAGGTTTTAAATAACACTAGGGGTTACTGTAATTAAAGGTGTTGAGTTGGAAAGACTATGAATATCACCAACCCTAATCATACTTATTTAAGTTTATTAATTGAAATTTCAATATACTTCTTATCAAGGACTCGAAGATACTGCCACAAATACAATGTAATCAAACATGCAAGGAATCTAGATCTACCTATCCTAGTTGACCTACCAAACCCTACTTGAGGCCTTGTTACATGAATTAACTAAGGGAGTATTGAATAGACAAATTATGGTATTAATGCATCGATAATAATAGATTATTAAATTGAATACATAAATTCTACATCAACTTATGAGAATATATATATATATATATATATATATATATATATATATATATATATATATATATATATATAAGAAATACTAAAATTCTATGTCTATAAATTATATTATAATCTAAATATTTAAATGAAAATTCTATTCTAAAACTCAAGTAGGAACTAGTAAAAGTTCATAGTTAACATAAATTAATATATATTACATAAAAAATAACCGAAAGATTATTTTCAAGAAAATAGTTAAATCTTGATTTAACTTAACTTAAACAAACTTCCCCTTTTTCCAAAGGATTAAGAATAATAGAAAATACAAGAGAAGGATTGGGGATCTCATTATTTCCTAGATGGGATTGGAGAGAATTACCAAACAATGACTTAAGTAATACAGAGCGTGACTTCCAAACACCAACAACCTCATCCTTAGGAGTTTCTGAATCTCTTGCATGTTGGAGCCAGCTCAGGGGGATCCGATTGAGAACCAAGAATGGTTCTGGGTCATGGTTGGGAGGAATGTGGCAGTTCCAAGGTCATCTGATTATCATTCTTAATATCAGAAAGAGAGTGTGTTTTATTAATTTTGGGTGTTGAAGTGTGCAGGGTGTTAAATCCATTTCAAGCTACATAATTACAGGTAAGAGGATTCCTCCATTTCATATTTTATTGATGTTTATAGTTATGTTACAGGTTGAGGTTACAACTATTAAGATTTGTATGTTGAACATCATCCTTCATCTATGTAACTGAATGTTTTTAAATGTTTTATTAGTGTAGGATAGAATCTAACTTAAACTATAGGATAAATATATTTTTCAAAGAAATTATTCACTCAAACCAAGCAAATATAGTAGTGTTGGAGCTTTGATATTAAAACTATATTTTAAAACTCAGTAGCAGTGCAAATCCCAATGTGGGATTATAAACATATATCTACAAATAAAACACTTAGCATAACATATCGATCAACCACAAAGGATCTCAATCGCAACCAATTGTTTAACTATCATATAAAGTGGCATATATATTTTCAATATAAGAAATCAATTAACTATCTAATAAATAAAAAAATTACAAACCAATGATAACACATATTCATGAACGAGGGATCAAATCCCTTGGAGATTAAGTACACATATGTCAACGTTCGAGAACAACTATTTTATCCCATAAAATATGTAGAGCATGGGCTGAAATCATGCTTAAACATTAAAATAATTAAAAAAATACACAATCATCGAATTCCCTTAAGCATTGGTTGGATCATGTGCAAGCTATATATAAATCACAATAAACCAACATTCATCAAATTATCTTAAGGATTGGATGGAATTCTTCTCTCACTTCTTAAAAGAAATAAAATAAAATAACCATAAACCATTAAACCATTGAAATTCCATAGGAATGGGTTGCAAGCGTGTGTAAAAATATTACATAAACCATTAATTAAACTCAGCTAGGGTATAATGAAACCCTTCAACTTAGTAGGGTCATATTTTTCTATACACCCTGCAGAAGGAAGTGCTCTCTACCAGTGTTCGCATTATAACTATTTTCAAGCCACCTTAAGAATTTAAATAAAGAATAGAGCTCGGTATTTCCCAGGATTTTGCAGTAAGGTGAGTTACACAACAAACTTCACACACAAATAATAAATAGAAACAATATTATCATAGTTCCACTGCTTGAAATGGAACTGTTAACTCTGAACCACTCCTTTATAAATACAGTGCTCTTGACAACGATTTTCCAAAATTAAATTTAAGTAATTCTGCCAGACATTCTCCTAATTACACAGAGCTACAAATTAAAACGCAAATATTGAACACAAACAATTACAGAGATGAAAACATCAAAACAAAAAGACTAATCCCACGATTTACAACTTCTTTTACCACCTAACAACTTTTAAAACCAATTAACAATCTATCCATTATCACCATTAAAATCTTGCACCGGATTTAAACGAGAACATGACTTTTGTAACTTAAATCAAATAGAGAGTGCATAATAGAGATTAATGATACAACTATTGAAATTATGGATTTAGTGATGCATTTTAAGTAGCATTTCACCCCCTAGTATTTATCACATTACAAACACCTGAACAATCCATAATCACATTAAAAAACCAAACCCCACGAATAATCTGAGCTTCTCCTCATTCTCAACCCTGGAATTTTCGAATGGGAAGCCATTTAAAATACAAACCGAGAATCCCCATAACCCTATAAACCACATAACAATCAACTAGAGGCTAGGAACTTGGAGATTGGGATTGCCATGTTGTGGTTTTATGGTTCCTTTTTTTACCATAGTAAGAAGTTGCCCCAAAACATAGAACCTGCCACAAAACCCAAGAAAATATCAGAATATGAAAAAAAGGAGAAATATTAATCATTTAAAGAAGGTAGGCTACATGAAAGGAATGTACCTTATTGTTTTTAAAAAATCTCACAACACCTTGTCCACAATTTGTTTCCTCCAGCAAAACCCCAACGAGGGAGCTTACTCCCTCACCTGCTCTATCATGCAAAGAATGCTTTTTGAAACCTTAGTTTTGGGTTTAGGGTTTTAGGTCTGCGCCAACATGGAGGGATCTACATAGCCATCTCATGGCTCATATTAAATGTAAAATATACCTTACACTAAGTTTAATTTTTTATCCTTCCCTGTACTCTATTTCCCTTTTGTTTATTTGGTTAGGTTTCAATAACAAGCACTTAAAACCTTAATGTTTATGGTTTAGAACCTTTTATGTGCTATGCATTGTTCCCTCTTTAGTACACATTCACAACATAGGCTCAACGACATAACACTTGTAAAACCACATATATATTAGGAATTAGTTCAGAATAACTAAGTAATCCCAAGATGTAGGAGTCTTCCTTACCTTTCTGATTGATTCCTTAGGTAAATCCAACCACTCCTCCCATTTAGAAGCACACGTAAGTTAGCCACACAATTTTAGCAGATAGAACTAGGTGTGTAATAAGAATCCAATATAAACACGTATTATCATAAGCATTATTAAATTTAATAAAAGGCATAAATATACAAGAACAGAAGTATACAAATGAACAACAACAAACATCATTGTATTTAGAATATCAGGTATTAACCTATGTAAGAAAAATAGAACATGAACACAAGTATTGGTCCTATTAAGTTTTGACAAAGCTAAAGACAAGTATAGATGTCGCAATGATTTTAGTAGTTTTATTTACCTTACGATTTTTTTTTATTTACGGATTTTAGGAACATTACAGATGAAGAATACTATACTATATACATGGTACCACAAGTTATTGACATAAGAAATCTCTTGACCAATTCCAATGAGTAAAGAAACTCAATATTGCAACCACACAACCAACTCCTTAAAGAATTGGTCGACCAGGAATAAAATCATATGAAATCCTAAATTGAATCACACCTCTATGTATATTGTTGAACTCTCTATCATTGGAAATCCAAAATCCCAAGCTAATCTAAAAAAGGGACTACTATGATTTCATTGCCTCGACTATGAGACTCTCCCTGCATCCTCATGTCCTAGATCTCCAATCTAAAATATTTATACAGGTTTAACCTACCAACATAGATAGTCTCTTGCACAGGAATATACATTTGGAGTATAATGTAAATTTTATACTCAATCCTCAATATTGGTTGAACCACCACCATAATTAATCTCCTGCATAGGAATCCAACTGATGTATGCAATCTAAATTACATACTCAATCCAGAATACTAGAAAAAGGAATATGTCATAATCATTGGTTATGATTTTGGGTTGCTCATGAACTCTAATAATCCCTCTAGATATAGCTCCATCTCTCATACTACTTTATAATTAATCTAGCTGAAACAAGTGATTCCAAGAATGGTTCCAAGGTCCCAAATGAATGTAATAATTATAGAGTACTTACTACATGCACCACTACACCACATAGTATCAACGTGCCTCTTGAAGTATCCCAATACACTAAGTAGGAAAAAAGTGTATCCATCCATCATAAATTATCCCATTGAGTAAACTAATCAACTTCTCCACTAAGATAGACTTCTAAAAGTGCTCGCTAGATCACTCTCTGTTATTCAAGCTACTAAAATGTTGAACCAAGAAATTTATGGATCCCATCATTGATGTTGCACCCCTCCAATCATCACTAACATATAGAACAATCAATCACTCTAAAGAATTCAAAGATCCCACCACTCCCTATTCTCATTGAAACCTCTTTGAATCTCTACAATAAAATATGAATCTCCTCTTGTGCAATATCCACACAAGTCTCATGAATCGCATCACTTTTATATGTCCCATGCAACTAAGTCAAGTGGCACTCTAGTATCCTACTATGTATTTCTATATCCAATACAATACAGGTGTAAGTTGAGCCTATATTATGGTGTGACTCCATATCTATAATATAACTATCCTGCCAATCCATGGATGGATCCTCTCCCTTACTGGCTAGTACATAAGGAATGTTCTCTAACACTTCCTGAATGGATAATCGTCTCTCGGACATAGGAGCTTTATAATCCTTAGAATGCAAAACATGTTCCCTGTCAAAATCCTTTGTGTCAATCCTCTCCTCAAGCACATGAAAATCTAAATGCTCCTCATGATCAACCCTAACATGAGATCCCTTCATCAATTCATGAATGTCACAAGCCATATACAACTACCTATTTTCGGTGTAGTAAGAAGAACAAAATCCATCCAAATTCTCCCTAATATATCTAACCTCCATTTCCTTGTCTTCAACAATATTAAGAACGCGGTCCATGAGAACAAATACAAGAAGTCAAATTTCACCCTTTCGAGTTTCATTTTAATGATGCATAGTTAAAAACTAGTGACATCTTAATTAAATCCAACATTTATCTCCTCCTACTGAGTCCTGCACACAAGGCCTTTAATAAAATTATGTTCACCATTAGTCCTTATCAAATCATGTAACATATTCTCGTATGTAACTAAAAGGTTGCTCTATAAGTCATGGAATACCATCATATTAACACTGTGTATGTTGTAACATAAGGGATCCTCCAACTCATGTGGATCATGTAATATCTCATTTATTACTTTAGCCATTTCATTTTTGTCCTCTAACACAACATCCTTAGTATGGCTAGCTAATCGATCAACTTGCACACCTTCTACCCTTGGAAAAAATGATGTTCCTCTTGGTTGTCTTGCTTGGGATGCCAAAAATAGTACCTCCTTAGCTCCTTGTAACAACCCATTTCCCAAGGTTTTTGTCTTGTTCACATTTTCTAATGGATGATATACAATATTAGAATGTTTATGGCATGAATCCACAACACATAATTCATATTTAACACTAAAAAATTGAATATCAACATTAAAAGATTGTACAATACCATGATCCTTAAATGAAAAAGGATTTTATATCATTTTGTGGCAAGGAAATATTATTACTACAAAAATCATAATTGTTATGGTACCTTTGTGTTATAGTTTCATGATTCCCATGTGGTCTATCCATGATGGCATGCTCCTCCATTTTGTGGTCAACCTAAATAATCAAGGTTTAAATATGTCATTCCTTTCAATCCAAACTCTCTTATTGATAGAAGGAGTTTGTGAACATGGATTCATTTTATTCTATGTCTTCCTTGTGGGAAATGATATTAGCTTCATTAACTATTTCTATTCCATCATCTATGAGTCATTCATCTATATAACTAGGTGTAGGCTCTGTCTCTTATCGTCAACGTTCAAATTCCACAAACACTTCTTAAATATTTCACCCATATGGAAATGTCATCCACTCCCCATGTAGTGATTCTTCCTTAGGGTCACCACATGTATGGCTAAGTGTCCAATATTTTGATAGGTGGAACAAGATGGTTCTTTCCTCAATTAGCTGCATATTTTCTCATGTTCATTTCAAGGCTAAAAATGGCAGTGGATTCAATGCTTCTTAAGCCAAAGTTATCATAGGAAGGTTTGGTTTCTCTATTTGTAATGGAACTTAACATCTGATCCATCATTCATAGTGAACATCATTCTCGTAGAAGTGATTTAAAATATTGAAAGCTATGCTCTAACTCTTGTTGTGTATTATATGGTTTTCTTCATATATTCTTCGATTTAGGCTTCTTATCTTCAGGTGGGGAGTTTGGAAGGAAAGAGTCTAACATTCTACAATCAACAAATTTAGACATTAGGGAAATATATTTATAAAATTGATATAGTATCATATTCCTCTTTAATTCCTATCACTATTGAGAAAATTGGCTCTGATACCATTATCATATCCCCAACTAAAATTTAGGAATATTAACTCCAAATCTTCAATGAAAATTATGTTGATTTTCAACTTTATCCTAACATTCGCTTATGAGATGTTCTAGTTAAATAATAGACGAATATATTTGTATGTGTGTAATTTTGGATTTGAATTAAGATGTATAAAATCTACTTTGAACCCATTGTAATGTACCATATAATATGTCATATAAGTTTTAATAGTTGGTTATTAAGTCTCGTTTAGGACTTTCTACAACCAATTTGTATGCAACCTATTTATCATCAATATTGAAGCATTGAAGGTACTAATCATATCACCATACTAAATGGAAGGTTTATTTTCTCCATTTAACAAACATAAATGGTATATATTTAAAATTTTATCAAGCATGAACATCCCCTAAAATACCAACTTGAATCTAGGAAGTTTGGCTCGAATTTTACCATAGAGACACTTGATTTTTAGACTTTTCCAAACACTTCCTAACCAATTTGAATTTGTTTTTGAAAAAAACACCCTCAAATAAACTAATAGAATTAATCATACACTAATGAAAATGTAATACAGATTGGATTAATCTTTCATGACCATACTAATAGATTTGCACATAGATCTACTAAAAACCCAAACATTCAAGAAAATATGGAGAAAGGAGCTATGATTATTTATTATGAATTGATGGAAACAATAATAATATTGATTACAACAATTTGTGTCTTTTAAATCAGCTCGAAACTATGAAATATAGATATAGAATTGCACAGGTGCATCCCTCTTCCATAAGAAGATACCGAATAAAGTGGATCTAGAAAATGAGTGTATCTTGGTCATTTAGAAACCTTTTCCAATGAAAAAAAAATGTTTCCCACAAGAAATGACGATTTATATGTACTGGAATAGGCCTTAGAGTATATAAATTCAGAGAGATATCCAAACCAATAGATCAATCTCGTCCCATAAACGTTGGTTCCAATGATAGAGCTACTTCGACCGCACATGAAGAGCACAGAAACAATCGATATGAGAAAGATATTTTTGAAGCAAAAAAATGACACATTATATTTACTGAATGCGCCCTCCAACATTGAGAATCGACCCCCTAATCCCTCTCCCCATAATGTACAATAAACCATACTAGAGCATTGAAATCTGAGTTTTATATGAAATTTAAAGTATTGTTTGTTGTTTTATGTGGTACCTATAACTTATTATGATTTATTTATGATAATATTATGTTTCAAATTTAAGTTATGTATTTATAGATTTTATTTATTTACTATGCTATTATGTTTTATATTTAAATT
>LPNX010050880.1:176094-190534 GCA_001517045.1 Pseudotsuga menziesii
AGAAGAGAAGAAAATGATAATCCTCCTCATTTATGATGATGTACTTTGAGTGGACATGCATGGACCATGAAGGCTATGAGTAAATGACCCATATTTGTCTTTCAATTTTTTGTTATAATCTACTAGAGCCTTTGCCATAGCGTGTTCACTATTAGCGTGCATGCCAAGTATGTTAGTAGAAATTTTGAGTTCCTTACTTTTTGTACAACAAAACCTTACTATTTAGTATTTTTCTTTGAGCATAAGATTAATGGATTGCTTGAAAATTGAAATAGAGCGTCATATGTAGCATCTTAAAAAATTTTAGGTATTATCTCCAGGCTTTCCAAGGAATTTCACCGTCTAGTGATCCAAATACTTGGATGTTATATGTAAGCCTCTAGACAAAAGAAAAATCTTTTGAAAGCAAGCTCAAATCATAGAACACAGACAGCTGGAGTCTGAGAATAGTCAAGCGTTACCTCAATAGCAGTTGCCACATCACACAAATTTTGCAGAGATATGCTTGTAAAGAGCTTGGTCGCTACTACCACAGGTGTTCCGATGGTAAGGGTACGAGTTTTGTCAAAAACAACGCACTTAACCTGCATTAACATACATTCCAAATGACAAAGTTATACGTAGTATTGGATAAGTTTATACACTGTTTCATGTTAAAGTTAAACTTTTGTAGGGTTTTTTTAACTCTTAGAATCTCTCAGATTGCCAAATTCAAGGTCACAATATGTAACATGAAGTAGTATTGTCCACCTTTGGATGTGCTAGAAGGTTAGTTATGATGTCAGAAATATCATATAATGACATTTACATGCAGGCCATTCTTCTTAAAGGAACTGGATGTATGGTGACACAAAACTGTAGGTAGCCCCTATCATGAATAGCTTGCTCCAAAATATGCAGTGGCCACAAAATCAACAGTTTTGGAGAAAACTAAGATTCAAATTTTAAGGGCAAGGGGAAAAACAGAATGAACAAGCTCCTGAAGATTTCTCCACAAAAATTGGAGCCATCAAATAAGAGTTTAAGACTGCAACCAAAGTAGGGTGTCTTCATTCCACTTTGGATTTGAAGTGACAAAGTTTCTTCTGTTATTCTTTGAGAGTTTCTTACATGTTTAACATTAGAGCCCAAACTTTCCAAAGTACATAGAAGAAGAATAAACAAGAAAGGTTTACAATTCTTCCATATATCTCTGCTTCTAAAAGCCTAAGGAGTTAGCTCAACCAATTCTCACCAAACTTGTTGGCCATTTGGCTAGTTCTATTCTTGCAAGGGCCTGGTATGAATCCCCTTCAGTTAGGAACACTAGTCTACAACAATGGATTTACTAGGGATACTGTCCAAGAATGTGGGGAGGCATCCTTTAGGATTCCCCATGGGGGTTTTCCCTTGAAAAAAAAAAACTATGCTCTTGAATGTCAATAAGAAGTATCCCTTTCTAAGATAGCACTTTTCAAGCACAAGAACATCCTTGAAAATTACTAATGCACCATTTGGAAGCTAAATGTTGACTGTAAGATTAGCAACAATACTTCTCTTCCAAAAATAATGGATGTTAATCAATCGGTCAAACGAAAGCATTTCACATATTGTTTCCTTCTAGTGCCAAGTAAGACTTTGCTACACTAGTCTACACCAACAAATTTATTAAGGATACCATCCAAGAATGTGCGGAAGCATCCAAGGGTTTTCCTTGGAAACAAATATCTATGAACATCAATAAGAAGTGCCCCCTTTGTAAGGTAGCACTTTTGAAGGACAAGAACATCCTTGAAAATTACTAATGCACCATTTGGAAGGTACATTTTGACTCCAAGATCAGTAACAATACTTTTCTTCCAAAAATAATGGATGTTAATCAATCAATCAAACAAAATCATATCACATATTGTTTCCTCTATGCCAAGTAAAATTTTTCTACAGTATTTATATTCAAGGGAAAAATATTCACAACCTTTTATGATAAGCAAACTGGCCTTTGAAGGAGAACAAAAGGTGGACTTTGATCCTTTGTGATGGTCAGCTGCGCTAGTGATCCAAACGAACAAGTAATATAATGTTCTCTAATAAGCTAAAATCAAATACCTTATGAGCACTTTCGAAAGCATTACCACTCTTGATCAACACACCCTGGGAAGCACCTTTCCCTGTGGCAACCATTACTGCAGTTGGAGTTGCAAGTCCCAAAGCATAGGGACAAGCAATAACAGGCACTGATATTCCAAACTATAGCACCAACTCAAATCCATCCATTGATGTTGGGATCCATGTTTCAATAAAGATCCCAACTTCCCCAGAAATGAACCAACCAAGCCATGTTATACTAGCAGTTGCAACAACTTGAATGCCATTGTTATCATCAGAAATATAATTTTCCCTTATCAAACGTTAACTTTTTTTGGCATAATTTAAATTGCTTGTCATGATAATATACTTACCAAGGGAACAAAGAACCTAGAAATTCGGTCAATAGGTTTATGTACATGTGCTCTAGCCATCTAGGTGGCCTCTGTAAGATCCCCCTCCCACCTTGTAGAGCTGAGAGCGATTTTGACTAGTAAGAATAGAAAATGGATCATAAATGCATCCATGAGGAATCGAAAACCCTCACTGCCATGAGGCTACTCCCGCTGCAAATTAATGCAGGGAACTGGAGACATTTTAACATTACCATAACAGTGAAGAACATTATATGTATGAGGAAGGTATACATTTGAGGTAAGTATTGTTGTGGAACATGTAATTGGTTACCTAAAATCATCACATAGTGAAATAAACTCCATACATACATACATATATATATATATATATATATATATAAATTATATGTAGAACATCACATGTAAATAATGAAGGATACTATATATATATTGGAGATGTATATATATACAGATATAAGAATGGAACATATATAGTTACATATAACCATGAAGAGTTATATGGTGAAATAAACCTTTTTATAATAGTGGAATTTATATACATGATATTGAAGGATTATATATATAGGTTGGAGGCCCACCTATATCTGATATTGTATGTGGGACATAATAATGTTACAAAATTTCCTGTTAATGCAAAAACCTCCTACCTACTTTATAAGATAAAACATACATATAAAAATAGGAACCTTTCATATATATATATATATATATATATATATATATATATATATATGTTAGTGGAGAAAAAGTATATATATGTATTGAGACAGGTATATTTGAAGTATTTGGTAAACGAATTAACATATAGGGTTACATTCAATGGTGAGATGAACCTCGCACCCATATGAGCTTGAGGCATTGGCGAGATGTTGATGGGACAGCCCGGGCTTGAAAAGCAGCCGAGGACGCCCCAATAGCAGGTATAATGTTTCAACGTGATATTGATGGCATGAAATAGTGAGTGGGCATAGGTCCGACCTGATTTTATATATATGCCATTTCCAAAGGGACTCTTTTGGGTTTTCATACACTGCAAAATCACACCGCCAGAGGGTGAGTTTTTGGGGGAATCCAATAATTACAACCTTTCAAAAATCACTAAAGCCAGCCGGGCTGATCTGGTCTCAGCATTGAATATACCTTGCGAACTATAGACTGCTGGGTCTCAGGACGGACGGACATTTCTGCATTTATGAGGAATAAATTGGAATGCCAAGCACCAATTACTCCTCCTTAGCCACCAAATTCACCCAGTATTTTATAAGGTCTACCAAAGCCGCAGCTAGTCAAGGGAACGATATCCCCTCGAGTATATTGCCCTTAATTGCTCCGAGGGGGATGGCCATCATGTTCATCCGTGGTTCACTCATTTAATGCTAAGTTTTCTGCTATCCATGCATTCGATAGATGCTTTTTTTTTATATTAAATACCTTTGGAGTGGCCAGAGATAAAATTCTCGGGAACTACGGCCTGACACCCAATTTTTAGAGGTTAAATAAAATTATTCGCTACTAAGAATCTTAAATGGTGGAGAGGTTAAACTGCCCTAACCTAGCCACCGGTTGAGGGCGTTACCTGACTGATAATCGTGGATTATGGAGACGTTGGGGAATATTTATTTTTTTTTCCTTCGTTTCCTCGTGGAGGAATAATGGTGAGCGTTATTTGAAATTATCATTTAAGTTCACTTGGGGGACAGAGAGAGAGGGGGAATGGACCTCTCATCCTCATGCTTGAGGGGATGTGCTTGTGGAAGGTGAAGTTGAATCCACCAGGATCGATGGAGGAGAAATTTCGATCACAAGCTGGTAAAGATTTCATTCTACTTCCAATCTAGCGTGCGATTTAAGGGTTTTGATTGTTATTGGATTGCTGAATGTTTTTCTACGCCTGTACTGTTTAAAGTGTTATACTGGATTCTAGCAACCGATAATCCTTCATGTCTCCCTCCTTTCCATCCTTTGGATGTTACCTTTCTGCTTGCATTTTAGATCGGTATATGCTGAAATTAGTTTGCCCGATTGGAAACAATGGGACAGAAGGTCTTTCTGTGGTGAAAAGCGTTGTTGACTTTAGCTGCAATCATCAAGGTTAAAATTTAAACGGTTAGGAACTCCGGATGCTGCGTGAGTCCTTTCTTCTTCAATACTGATATTTATATCTTTTTAATTCATTCTGCATTAGGATGAATGTCTGCATTCAATCCGAATGGTGTTGGCCGCCTCCTTGAAAAACTAGTACATCTTTTAATGTATGCATTCAAAACCGATTGGAGCTTGTGGCCTCCAGTTAATCAGCTGCTTTTTTTTTATATCTATCCAAATGAGAGCTCGCGGCCTCTTCTTAAAAACTTGTTACTTTTTAATGACTGTGTAATCCGAGTTAGAGCTCGCGGCCTCCCTTAAAACTGGTTACATTTTAATGACTGTGTAATCCGAGTTATAGCTCGCGGCCTCCCTTAATACTGGTTACATCTTTCATGACTATGTGTAATCCGAGTTAGAGCACACTGCCTCTCTTAAAACTGGTTACATTAAAAATGATATCACGGCGTTAGTGTAAACTTTCTGCGTGTGGAGAAGTTCGCTTCCTTTTAGATAGAAATGCTTCCATATTGTTATGATTGAAGGGTTAACGTTGGTCATAGTTTTTTTAGATCACTGGCATTTATGGGTTGTTGTGACAGATTTCAAATCCGTAGTGAGCTTAGGTTTGTTTGAATACATACCAGCACTTTTGGGGATAGACCTGGACTTATCACGTTAAAAGCTGACCGGGGATCACAATTCCCAGTATTGGTTTCATACATAGCTTTCAGGAGCTATGAATTACCCCTTTCAACGTGTATGCATTTTGTGTTTAAAGCTTTCAAGAATACGGCAAACCGTCATTGATACACTCCAATTGCATGGATTGGTTTTGCTTGCCTTTGATTAACCCCATGCCAAGTATTTTATTTCTCTGATGGAATGGAGTAGGTAAATACTGTGCTATCCTAGGACGTATTTCTGGAATGCGTCTGTTACATTTTTTAATAAGGGACCTTGCAAAATTACGGGTGTGACCGTAAACTGTGAACATGCGATACCCCCAATTTATTTTGACCCTTAGAAGTTCGGCTAAATTGATGGACCAGAAAGAAGGGCACGCATAATTATAGTGTAGTTTTGTTAATGATAGTTAAGCGAATGATAGTTAATGAGAGTCACGAAGAAGTTTAGATCTTGAAACGCCTACACAACCCCAAAGCTCAAGTTTATTATACCTTAAATATGGGAGATTGGGGTAGGCAACTCCCAAGAACTTGATTGTGTATTTTTGGGGGTTAATGTGAGGAAGTAACTGTTGGTTTAACTGAAAATTTGGTAGTGTAAATATTAGTACTTTACTTTTAATTTTATGTCTAGAAAGGCTATCGTACAAGTGATTATTGAATTATTAAGAGTATTGAGTACTGGGTCCCTTATCGGTTGTTTGATTTTTTTCATTATGAATTTATATCCCAGCATTTTGAGTAGAGGAAGGGTGGGATGCCTATTTTTCTCAAAGGAGAGAACTTGTTGGTATTTTATAAAGTTCATATTGTAGTTGATCGATTCTATGCAAAGAGCAGAAAATAATTATGGCAGCCATGTGGCTGCGGATTGTAATCCTTTGATTTTAATAAAGGTCACATGATGTGACAAAGTTTTGTGGACGTAGCCCAAGGATTGGGTGAACCACGTACATTGGTCCCGATTTTTGTGTCATGTTTGTGTTCGATACTTTTATGTGTTTAAAGTATTTTCATTGTTATGATTCTCATGCATGTATTTTTTGCTTGATAATAATGGTAATGATACTGGTGAAATGGTGAAATAAGAAATATGTTAAATACAAAGATCATTTATTGGCTGGTTACCTTATGTTAGATATTTGTGGCTAAGGCTCTGGCATGATGTATTAAAAAATATAACATGATGATTAACAGATGGCACTACAAAAACCCAATTTAGCTTATGGTATCTCTGTATATGAAGTAAGGGTGTTTTGTTATGGGACACGGAAATCATGTTCACGTGTAATGGTTTGAAAGCTTGTCAGACTAATGTTTTGATGTTTTCAAAAGAGAAACTGTTGGAAAGAAAAGAATCGCCTCTTCTCTCAGCGGTTGTTTTAATATGCAATATATATGGTTTTACATTTTGATAATGATGATAAAAAGATGATGAAATGTTTCTTCTAAATTTAAGAATGATGTTGTGGGTTTGCATCTTTATAATACCACTGATAGATGTTTTTCAAAGATAGGCTAATGACATGAATTAGTGTATGTTTAAAGTTACTTATAATTGTTCATGGAGGAAAGGCTCATTCATACATTTTGACACTAATAAGATGGACTTGGGTTTTTAGTAACAGTGAACAAACTTTTTCTTTTACCCATTCTTCATGCATAATGCCATCGAGGTATAAGAGGTACATTACAGCCTCTGCAAGTTGTACAATTTGAGACAATGCAGTTTCTGAACCTACATGGATGAATTTAACAAGCAAAAATCCATTCTCATTCATGGTTCCACCTATGACCTTATCCACAGACCTCTTTTGTAATAGGCCTGGCCTCACCGGTGATCATGCTATCATTAACATGGATCTGACCTTTTATCACAATCCCATCTATCGGAACCTTAGTACCTGGAACAACCCTGATGATATCATTACACTCGATAAGATGACTTCTTATCTCCATCTTTGAGGTCACATTTCCATCATCATCTAAAGTTAGTAGCATTGCAGTATCAGGTGCAAGATCCAAAAAAGGTGACAGGTTCATTAAAATTTAAGGTGATGATAAACGGTACTGCGACAATGACATTGAATGGTGTGTCACTATCTACAAAGTTGCATTTAGAAAAATAAAAAAATCTTAGACAAGTGTAAGTCTTATATTAGTTCTGTGACCATCCACATGAAATAGTATTAAAGTGACATTCTTAAAAAAATGGATTCTCAACAATCCAAGCCTAAACTTTAATTCACTACTTTATTCAATAGAGTATGGAGATCACATACCTCAGACATTGTGGAACAACCTAAATAATAGCCTACCCTATCACCTGAAACCTTGGAGTTTTGCTTCCAGACACCCTAAAACCTAATGATTACTTATGAGGTTGATTTCTATCACGCAGTACTACCATTCCTGAGCTCCTTGATAATATAGTTTGTGTAACAGATGTAAAACAATGTGTTCAGCTAACAATGCCTAAAATGAAGAACATAACATTTGCAATACCTAAGGACTTTCTTGAAGAACTTAAATAAGTTTTTTAAGAGGACCCCCCCCCACCACACACACACACACACACACATTGTGAGCCATGCTATTAATTTGAAAATAAAATTCAACCGAACATATTATTATCTAGACTTACATCATCTTCTTCATCCACTGTCATGTCGTGCCCATGCCATATATGACAATCAAGTAAACTTAACAGTCTTACAATACTGTCCACTGGGGAAAAATGTAAAGTATTCCTTGAATGTGCAGACGTGATTTCATTTGCAAGAAGTTTTATTTCAGAAAGAGGAATCCATGCACCCTCCTCTTCACCTTCATCTTCTCCAGGAATTTCTACTCTCTCAAAATAATCATCCAAGATTTCACAAAATCCTCTAACAGTGCCATCTGCAAATATAACATTGGAACCCATGATCCAAATGCTAACAAGTGGACAGGAAAACAAGGAAATTTTAATAAAACCATGTTTCATTATAGCAAACCTTGATGATCATGAACTTCTGACTTGCCCCTATCTACAACTTCTCCAAATGTGTCTTTTATTATCATTCTGGACTTTCTTGCAGACATGGGTGTTTGCATGTTCTGAAATTCATAACCACTTTCAAAAATTTAGAAGCAAAACATCCTATTCATTACACATTTTCTTTCCACAAAGAACTATATAGCTAATTACTACAAGAATTATCAACTTCATTACTTATAACTATATTTCACTATTTTAATTATATAGTTCTTTGTGGAAAGAAAATGATAAAGGCCCATCTAATTCAGTATTTGCATGTCAACTTGGACACTGTATCTGAATTCGTGCATATTATAGAAACTGTTACACCATTCTCCAAATTGCTACAAATACAAAAGTCAGCCTGATGTGTCCAACATTCAAATCTGAGACACTCATCTAATACAAGTGTACAGGACAAGGCCTGAATCATTCCAAAATTGAATACAAGTGTACACACTCAGGATGATCTGAATATAGATTCTCAAGTGTATAGGATAAGACCTGAATAATTCCAACATCATTTAGTGTTTTTGACACTTATGTTGATATATTTGAGCCTGAAGGTGAGCATGCTGCAAGAACATCATTTATCAGATCTATTAATGCATTAATTTGGATTTTTGGAGTGAACATGCTAAAATTTCTACTCAATCATTAGCTGATCCAAAAATGGAAGAACAAAAGCTACAGAGCGTGACTGCACCAGTGCTGGATTCTCCAAAGAAGCAATATGTTTCAAATTTATCTTCAAGGAAAGTCAGTTCAATCAGCATACCTCCTATCAAGGCTTATGGTGCACAAAAGGATGAGGCTGAGCAATATGAATACAAGTTAAAGGGAATCACGGTGAATAAATCTTGTGCGAACACAACAAAGAAAAATAGCAGAGGCCTTAAGAAAGATCATGGGCAGTCTTGCTCAGAGAAGTTTATCCAATGCCAGTTAGCTAAGCAGTTGTCTTTTCGCAAGCATGATCAAGTTTCCCCTATAAAATATGGCACTGAACCTTCATTCTAAAAGGTGACAGGTTCATTAAAATTTAAGGTGAATATAAACGATACTGCAGCAATGGAATTGTATGGTGTGTCACTATCTATAGAATTGCATTTAGAAAAAGAAAACAAGATTAGACAAGTGTAAATCTTATATTAATTCAACACTTTCTATAATGATGGCTACCTTCAGACCTCTCTTTTCTCTGTGTCTTATCAAGTGTAGAATAATTCTTAGCCCATGCATGAAAATAATCTATTGGATCACATGTAAAACTCAACCATAGAATGTGAAAGCACACACTTCACAAAATATCACTAGACTCTGAAGGTATGCCAAAGACACAGCCTTATGGGACTGAAATCCAAGAATGAGGAAGGCATTGCTACAACAAATTTAGTTGTATGATGTTAAGCCCTAGTCTTCCATTTTTTCAAGAAGCTAGCATTTCCATGGAACCAACAGGCCTTTCCATCTGTGGACAGAAAAATAATCTTGATAAATTTAACAACCAATTGTAAATGTTGAATATATTTTGATTTCAAAATTTTTGATAAATTCATTATCTTTATTAAACAAAATTAAGTTTATACAATGTTACAAAAGAAATGCTTAATATTGCAAACAACAAAGAGAGCTATATACTAGAGACAACAAAAGTGGAAGGGAGTAACACAATATTCAACACAGCGCTTCAGATGTCTAACTTGACACGACATAAAAATACATTAACATCATATTCCATCTAATCTATTTCACTAAAAAAAAGAATTCATATAAGACAAATGGAGAAAAATCCTAGCCTTTTTGTGCCTTCTTTGAACATTGCAGTCACGACTATGTACAGTGCCACATTTCCATGCTGGTCACAAAGTAGTTGCACTTCTAGATGTCAATTCTGTAGAGGCAAAGTTATGTATGTTACTAATGTTTTATGGAAGCATTAAATGCTCATGAATAAATAGAAAAGTAGGCCCAGAGTAAAATTTTCCACCTCTTGTCTCATACATGATTAGACATAACAATAGAGAAAAACCTATGCTTCACTTACTACAAAATCTCATAAATCAATAACCATTTCCACTTCAATAATGAATACCATTATAACTAGTGTGTACGTAACAACTGAAATGTCATCCATGTTCCATTATCATCCATTCATTATTTCTTGAATTATTTTAATACCTAAGATGCAACCTTCATGATAAATATCGGTGAACTTGGAACCTCTCCCTGTACTTGCTTAAATAGGGCTCTGACTTCTTCATCATTATGAACCTACATCGAGAACATTGATTTTCCAAGACCTAATGAGATGCATTATCCAATTAAATCTAGCTAACATATATAAGATATTTATAAAGTAAGATACTCTGCACTTACACTTTCTATATTTTTTCCATAAAGCTATTAGAAAAGGGGTAGGCCATAGCATGGCTGAACACATGAGGAAATCAAATCTTCATAGCCCAAATGATGCAATTGTTATACGTTAATGCTTATTTTATATTACAGTTGACAACATCGACATATCAACAAAGCCACATAAGCATCGCCACATCAGTAGATGATTTTGTGCTTAAGCTAAACTTTAGGAAAGTAGTTCAGTAGATCTAAATCATCCATACAGTTTGCAAGAACTATAATGAGTTAGAACAGGATTCTATACATGCAATGTTCAAACTAGTTAATGTACTGCATATAAAATTATACATTTTTATTATATGATTGCAATCTTAGAAAAATCCCAACACAACCTAAGAGGCAAGGACCTAGAATAGATATAAGAGAGGAACCAATCTGAAACATTGATCCTTATAAAATACATATGAGACAACTAGTTTGATTCAAAATACTTTAGTTGTATGGTACAAAGAATGACACAAGACAACATTTGGAGTTAAAAATATGAATGAGTGAGAGTTTTTAACAGACATTCAAAGCTTTTCCAATAAGGACCATTGTTCCTTTTAAGGACTATTGAATTGGTAATTATGCTATGCAGGTATACTGATGTGACTTTCAACTCTCTTAAGAAAATGTGAATGCCTCTTTGCAGATGGAAGACCAAGCAACTAAGCAACTAACTACATGAGGGATTAACCCATCATGTCTGTAATGGGCATACAATGTGATACTTGTGATATAAATAGACATGGGTAAATTGATGAACATTTTGGTACAACTGATTGCTAGTAAAACATGCGACATGGTATATAGATGCCACAAAACATCTTATGAACTTCTAATCTTCTAGAGATAAAGCTTATATCCATCTTGGCTGATGATCAAGGATGTTATCGATATTTTTCTTGACAAGTATGGTAATTGTTCTTATTATATAACACGATAATAATGATGAAAACAAATTTCAGCATCTGGCATATAGGACAACCATTCTTCAAAGTGGTGGAAGATATTCTGAATCCTGTATGCCTAGAACACCCAACACATATCTGATAAATTATCACTGGCCTTGTGAATCCTAACCATAGCAGTGCCAGATAAGCATTGTCACATAAGGCTCTGAAGTAAATTCATGACCACATGTGTGGGTATCTCTGGGTTGATGAAACTTCCTAGAGGATTAGTTCAAAGTCTAGACTTTCTTGTCCTATTTTTGTACTTTATCATCATCATTACAGTATGTGCTTGGGTTACTTGTCATTGGGGCTACCTATTTCATGGTTGTGGGCATAAACATTTTCCCCAGATTTCAGTATATAGTTTCCACGTATAAAACTATAGGAAGCACTTTGAGATCCATATTTGTATTTCATTTTTCATAGTTAAATTATATTTCCTTTATTTACTTGATCGATTTAAATTGTTGTTCCAAGAATGAACTACTTGTTCAAGCAGAATTAGTAGAGTTTTACAACTAGTATCAGTGGATCTATTATGAGAGGTGATGAAGTAAACCTGCCATATAAATATAATAATAGTGGTGAAATTGTAAAGCATGGATTAATTATAACATTTATATTAGAAACCAACCTTGAAAATTCCTAGCACTACCAAAAAAACATAGCCAAGGATTCAACCATCTTCAGCAACAAAGTCATCGCAGATATAATGTACACCCATTGCCACTTACATTAGAGCCACTCCATGGAAGGGTTGGCACACCTGCTGCTTGTGCAATTCATGAGGATCCAATTTTATCACATAATGCTGCCATGGGTGCAGTAGGGGGTCCAAGAAATACTATACCCCTAGCAAATAATGCATCAGGAAGTTCAGGATTTTCTGATGCATGACCCCAACCTGGCCAAACTGCTGAAACACCGATAATTTCTGCTATCTTTATAAAAAAAGAAGGTTATAGTCAAGCAAGATCCTTGTAAATGTGCAAGACTGACTGGATTCAAAATAGAATGAATCTCAAGGAAGAGAATGAATTGATGGATCACTAAAAACAGTGGGGAAGGGATTAGTCCAGTATAGAATTATCTCTGAATCCATAATCCTTAATACATATACTAAAGGATAGCTTCGATATCAAAGGGGAATCAAAATAGAGTATGGAAAACAGGAAATTAAGGAACAGGGAAATCATCAATGCTTTACATCAAAAAGAAAAGCCAAATTTTCCATGCTTTTAAGGTACATATGTTCTATATATATACTGTGAAAACTAAAAGCTCATTTAATGTATCACTGTACAACGAACCTCTGTAATGAGTTGAACATTTGCATAGTTATTATTATTGGTACCTCCTAGCACTTCTACAACATGGATAATTTTAGGGACGAATTTTAGCCCAATGGGATATTTTTCCATGTTTTTCTCCCAAAAACGATTCGCCATTTTGCAGTTTTTGAAGCCTTGTTTCGCCCAATTTTGATGGGGTAAAAAAATTTTACCCTAAAAATCACCAAATTATTATATAAATGATATAAATTCCTTGGAAATTAAAATACTTTTTGAAAAATATTTCCAATCATTTTATAGTTGGTGTTTTAAGAATTGGTAATATTTGCCAACATTTATACACTTTTAAATAAGTATGTTTCCTTAAAATCATCTGTGTTCTACAAAGTGATCAGTGATTCATATGTGTTCAACATTGATCCTCATATCTTCAGGTGTGGCCATAGCCACCGGTAAAATAGCTTTTTTCAGTCCCAAATGTTTCATAATCCCATGCTTTAACACTCCGCATAAATTTGACTGCTTCCATGCCATTGTTGGCAATTAAAATACTGCGGATTGGTTTGTTTCCACCAAGTGCAAAGAAGAACTCATCGATTTGAGGCAAAAGTGCTGAAGTTCTCACTGCATACTTCCCATTTGGAATCCCGTTGATGCGGATTCCTTCCCCTATTTTATCTTTGTTATTTCCTAAGACACCTGCAAGAGTGAAGGATGGTAATAGCTAAGTCATACCGTGACTGACTAAAGGAACATTAAATAACACCATGTTGTGTCCAATTCAACATATACAAATTGATTAAAACCTATGGTCGATCAACTAATGTGTCAAGCTCAAAGAAACATAAATTTTATCCATAGCTTCCCAAACAAAGAGGTCCAGAAATGAAAGAAAGAAAACAAAGAACAATACATAAAATAATCATTGCATTTAAACCCTTCTTAAGAAAAGAGTGGATTGCAGCAACATATCGGTGTTAGCAAGAGGAAGCTTCTCCATCAACCTGTAAATTTTTTTATTGCCCAATATGATGACATACAACCCTAAAAAAAGCATATCAAGAATATTCAGAGGTGTCAATGACAAATATGAAAGAGAATTTTATAGCTGAAGACATGGAGAAGATCCATCAGAAAAGAATAATATAGAGAAAATCATGGATCTCTTGATCAAGAGAAGTTGTTGGATCTACTTCAATGTAATATCCCTCTCCTATGCCCTGGAATATTGTGTAATTGTATGAGGGTTTCTGGGTGAGGAGCTCAAGTGCCAAGGCCCCACCCGAAGAAAACCTGAAAGATAGGTAAAAGTTTATTAACACAAAAACTGACAAACTAAGCCTTCATAAAAGATAAGATATTTAATTTAAATCTATTAAGTTAACCTTATTAATTTAGGATGAACGGCTCGAAACTAAAAGGGGAAGTAATTAATAAGAAGGATATATGGATCCCATAGTCAAAAGATCATTCTAATGAATGAATGGTTACAAGGCGAATTGTTCGCCTAATATGAAATATGAATTGATTAAAGAATATAATATAATATATATAA
>LPNX010050880.1:192302-253357 GCA_001517045.1 Pseudotsuga menziesii
TAAAAGGAGAGAGCATGCTGGTAAAAATATATATATTTATATATTTTAAATGAAATGCTGGTGCATTTATATATGTTTGTATGTTTTAAAAAGAGACAACGTGCTAGTAAAAATATATATATTTATATATTTTAAAAAGAAATGAAATGCTGGTGCATTTATATATGTTTGTATATTTTAAAAAAGAGACAGCGTGCTGGTAAATATTTGTATATTTTAAAAAGAAACGGCTTGCTGGTAAATATATATTATATATTTTAAAAGAAATTGGAATGCTGATCACATGTCGGCTGGCTGCTCACTTTGATGAGTTCTAGTGCCGTGTTTAAATGTCCCCCAAATGTGGCGGGGATCCCATACTACCTTAGTATTTAAAGTGTAGAAAATGGAGATGATCTGGTCTAAGTTGTGAGTGTTTTGCTGGGTGGGCATGTCCACCCTTTCAATTGGTAGGCCTTGATGTAAGGCGCTTATGTGATTTGAAATACCGTGTAAATAATTTGCAGCTTGGGTACTGCAGAATTGTAAACCTTTTACAGATTAAAGAAATAAAGAAACTAGCAAAAAGTTGGTGGATGTAGCCTCATGGATGAGGTGAACCATGTGAATCTGGTTGTCTCATTGTATTATATTTTGTGCTGGTTTATTTAATTGTTTATTTGTTTATATGATGATGATTATGAATGCAGAATAAATGCTAAATGTTTTTATTTTACAGACTTCTTAATGGTTTATTGCTTTAAGGTTTCACGGGTATTTTACATATGGTATCAGAGCGAGGTTACAACTCTGGAGCTGTTGGGCCTTCTACAGATTTGTAACCTTGCAATTAATATTTGGTATTTTATTGAATTCATTGGTTAATCAATAACGTGGAAAAGTTTGATTAGTGATCACAGATTCCCTCTTTCACAAGAGCATTGGCACACCTCTTCGTTTACTTGGAGAACAAATACACCTTTGCATATTAGGCAAGAGGAGAATCCCCTGAGTGTTGAAGGGAGAGACACCTCAGCATATTCTGGAGGTCCCGGCCACATACTAATCCTTATGGGCGTTTTGCTCATACCTGCGTTTCGTTTATGCATTTCCGGATTGTCATATAAAAGGGTGATAGGGTTGATCGATTGTGGACCAGGTATTATGGTTCTCTTCCTTTTATTATCTAAACAACAAATAATTGGAACATGTTTTGATTGCATGTGCTTTCCTAAATATCTGAAATAGATACTCCTTGCCTACGTTTTCATTAAATAATTGGAGTTGGCTGAAATTTTATTTCCATAGTTGATGCCTACTGTCTTATGATCAGATTGGGATTTGAATATTATATATCTGCTCATTTCAAACTAGGAAAATTTTCAATCGTTGTCCATAGCCGGCGATTGAGGTAAAAATACTTGGTTTATAATAGATCCGAGCCTGATAACTATATGCTTCATAGATCTAAATTTGTTTCCAATTGCAGTCGTTGTCCATAGCCAGCGATTGACGAAAAAGGTAAAAACCTACCTGGTATTTAATAGATCTGAATTTGTTTACTTAGTTTCAAATTTACTGCATGTTTGGCGTTGTATATGTTTTCGCTTCCGATTAGGGTTTAATAATTTCATCTGGAATTTGCTTATAAATACCATGAGTCAAAATTGAGTGGTATTTGCATTTACATTATATATGTTAGATTGATTGATGAATGTAACACATATATTCTAAATAATGGTTTGATGGGTAATTGCAATGATTTCTGGTATTTGAAATAAATATATTATGCATTTGCTGGTAAAGAAAATGCCTAGTCCTATTCATTTTCATTAATTTACTGATGGAGTAATTTCATATTATGCATAAATATTGAGCAACAAACCACTAGTTGAAAGTGTGGCATTCCAAAACTTAGTAACTGAGGAAAGTTCCATGTAATCATTTTTCCCAAGCCTTGAGCAAATTCGTAATTGGCCAGAAGCGGTAATACTCGATTTTACTTCTGTAGATTGAGTTTTTAGAAATGACTGGAGCATTCATTTTTGTTCAACACTTAAAACCAAAACTAAATTCATGCTGTGTTGCTCAATTGGGAGAAGTATACATCAATTTCTTGTGGCCGTTGTTTTGAGCTATTGTTGAATGTAGAGTGGAATCAATTATGTTTTGTTCATTGTCATGATCAATATGTATTTCTATATAAAATCCTATGCTGAAGAATTTATATTCAATAAATATCATGAGGGATAGATGTTTTGCTTTAGGAATTGGTCACATTTCTTGTAGCAGATTTGACAATTAATCCTCAATTTCTAAGTTTGACCAAACAAGTTTAGAAATCGCTCATATATAATGGGAGTAAATTGGTAAATGTTAGGTCGAGATTTCTTTTTAGGTTGACCTTTATGATATATACATTAATATATGGGTAAATTTAAGAGAGAGAGATCAAAACCCTATTCCAGATCTTGAATGGTAACTTCATATATGTTTTATGTGGTGAATTGGTTAGGTAAATGAATACATTGTACAATTGTTGGATTGGATAGGTAACTGCATAAAATACCATGGGATGAAATTTGATGAAATTTTAATGATAGTTGCATTTATGATCTATAGGTTGGGATTGTTTGGTTTGCATATTAATACCATGGGTTGAAATTTAAGTGGTATTTATTTAGATTATGTGTTACTTGCGGTAGTATTCACCTATGCATTGACTTGATTGAAATTTGCTTAGAATACCATCAGTCAAAATTGAGCTACAGTTTTTTCTTTTTTCTTTTTAAATTTGCAGCGAATGCATTTTTGTTCATGCTGATTTGATTCTTAAATAAAATGCATTGAAAAAGAACCAGCTATAGAATCTGTGATTCTATAGCTAATTCAAAAAAGGGGGGAGTTATTTCTTTATATATTGATCCCTGGTTTTGTTTTCAGATTATGGAATCATGTCCAAGATGGTTATTTATATGCACTGTGGTTTGCAAAAGATTAGGGACGGCCTCTAAATGCAGCCCCACATTTACTCTGGTAAAATTGCTTCTATTTGCTACATTAGGTGTAAAGGATAGAAGTGGAAAAGATGATTTCCTTTTTTTAATTATATGTTTAATGTACATAGTGTTTCTGGTTAAAAATGAAACTAAAATCGTGGCTGTCTTTCCACCATTAGTACAAGATTATTTCGTGTGTGATATCTTTTAGTATGCAAGTTAATGGTAGTTGTTTAATTGGTCATGGTGAGGCTAATTGCAGGCAATTTACTTTGTTTTGAATTGCTAACAAATTTTGGATGTTGGACTTATGGCATTGACAAAGCACTTAAAAGTTCAAATGTACTATATATAAAATTGCAGCTGTGAGTGAATTTTTCTGTGGTAATAAATTGAAGTTAATGAGGAATTGCATTGTCAAAAATTCTCAAGCTTTATGTGTTTTCTTGCAAGTGGTGTTAGCATAAGAAAATGAAAATATTTTGTGGCTTCTTGTAAATGCCTCTTGGAAATTCTGATGATAAAAGGCTCTTATCAGATGAATGAAGAATGAAGCATGACTTATGCAAAAAGTTTTGATGTTCTTTGAATTTATATAATGATAAACTAACACCCATAGAGTGCTTGCAGGAATGGGAATTTATGGCCATGAAAAAGGCTAAAGCTCCAGGACTATGATGAGTTAAATCTCATGTGTATAAATTTATCACCAGAAGAGGGAGTGGTGATGGAGGTAGTGGTTGAAATCTACCTTGTTTTCCCCCGGGCCAGCGAGGGACCATTATGCATTCTGGGGACGCCTAGATGTAAGACATGTGGTTAAGACTCGTTCTACACACATTAGAGGACTGTCACATGAGTTGGGGGACTGTGTGAAGAGAATAACCTCTAGGCACTGTGGAGGTGTGCAAGAACGGAGTGCCTCAGCTTGGTGAAGCACCCTAAAGAGCACAAGGAGATACCCCTAAGAGGGGTACAGGGTATCATCCTTGTGTTGGGTGGGATGAAGGAACATCCAGAGAAAGAATAATGACAAGCACCCTGAATAGCACAGAGGAGATACACGAAGGGTTGGTATCGTCCTTGTGTTGGGTGGCTTGAATTGGTACTTGGAGTACTGTTGGCACATGATGTGCTGGGATCGAGGACATCCAAAGAAAGGAACAATGCAAAAAAAGGTATGTGCATTGCAGGTAAACTTGTACCGATAAGGTAATATGTTGATTGATTCGCATTATTGATATAATGGGATTTCAATGCTTGTAGTCATGTTTTGTTGATGTATCAATTGCATTATTGGGTAATATGGCACCAATGAACACTAGAAAATTGCAGATTGCAAAAGAATCTATGACTTTTGTTTAAGTTGAATTGTGATTTGGACTACTGAATGGAATAAGTTGTAGTTATGATGCTGCAAAAGACCTGCTAATTATGTTTCATGATGAATTGACTCTTACCTATGGAAATTTGGGTAGACCTGATTTTTATGTTACAGGAAAAATTCAGGTCCCACAAACCTACAAAGATTAAAAAATAAAATCAAATAGATCCGAGCAAGGCGAAGCAAGAAGAGATGACTCCAGAGAAGAATAAAAGTTTTGTCGAAGAAACAAGAAAACACCGAGGACGGTGTTCTTTCTTTTAGGGGGGAAGGATGTAATATCCCTCTCCTATGCCCTGGAATATTCTATAATTGTATGAGGGTTTCTAGGTGAGGAGCTCAAGTGCCAAGGCCCCACCCGAAGAAAACCTGAAAGATAGGTAAAAGTTTATTAACACAAAAACTGACAAACTAAGCCTTCATAAAAGATAAGATATTTAATTTAAATCTATTAAGTTAACCGTATTAATTTAGGATGAACGGATCGAAACTAAAAGGGGAAGTAATTAATAAGAAGGATATATGGATCCCATAGTCAAAAGATCATTCTAATGAATGAATGGTTACAAGGCGAATTGTTTGCCTAATATGAAATATGAATTGATTAAAGAATATAATATAATATATATGTTTTATTAATTTAAGCAAATGGGGATGCTATGACATAAATTATATCATGAAGACAAAGGAAGGTATAGTATTAAATCCTTTTTATGAATGAAGACATGGATTTTTAATTTTAGGTTTAAAGACAAGATTTAAGTCTTATACATTTTTATCCTTCGGCTAGAGGCCTGATTTTCCAATTAAATCCTCCATAAGTTTTGGGCTTTAACCCTGGCATAATTAGAGGAGAGGTCGAGCTTGAATAAGGGAAATAAAATCTTCCCTGAACCTTGACAGTGGTGACCATTTAGTGGCTGAAACAGTCGCTTGAATTCATGCCTTAATCTTGGCATGAATTAAGGGGAGGTTCTGAACGAAAATAATGGCCAACAACCTTCATAGTTGTGGCCCTTTAGTGGTGAAATGGTCGTTTTGACCCAGGCCTTATTAAATAATGCACTCGGTAGAGGAAAGGGGGAGTCGTGGCATGAACGCCTATCAGGAAAATTCGTTCGGCATTCAGGAGGGGGGAACAAAAAAGAAATGGGACAAGATGCTAAGGAGGCATGGATTCCGGTTTGGATTCTGCTCCAATAAATCGAAGGGAAATCCACTGCAAAACGCCCTGTTGTTTGCATTTGAGTATGTGATTTATTTTGTGTGAAACGCCGCGTGTTTATCAATCTGGTTTTTGCAATGAACCAATTCTTTCCTTTTGCTGGATGTTGTATCTACTGTATGTCCTTTTTTTGTGCCCATGATTTAGTGAGAGGAGCAGTCGAGCCAATGGTGGATTGATACCTTGAAAATTTTGTGTATGATAAACTGTGATTTGTTTTCTGCAAAAATCGATCTGCTAGACTGAAACGATTGAATGCTCTATTTTCTTCAAAGATATCTACAAAATTTGATCTGGTGTGTGAATGATATTCTTCACAAAAATCACTGCAAGGTCGATCTAGAGACTACATGCTGTGAGTGCTTTAATTTATTTTCTAGACTGGAACTGTTGAATGCTTTATTTTCTTCAAAGATCTCAGCAAAGGTTGATCTGGTGTGTGAACGATATTCTTCACAAAATCCTTGCATGGTCGATCTGGAAAGGGCATGCTGGTAAAAATATATATATTTATATGTTTTAAATGAAATGCTAGTGAATTTATATATGTTTGTATATTAAAAAAAAAAGACAGCGTGCTCGTAAAAATATACATATTTATATATTTTAGAAGGAAATGAAATGCTGGTGCATTTATATATGTTTGTATATTTTAAAAAAGACAGCGTGCTGGTAAAAATATATATATTTATATATTTTAAATGAAATGCTGGTGAATTTATATATGTTTGTATTGTGAATGATATTCTTCACAAAATCCCTGCATGGTCGATCTGGAAAGGGCATGCTGGTAAAAATATATATATTTATATGTTTTAAATGAAATGCTACTGAATTTATATATGTTTGTATATTTTAAAGAAGAGACAGCGTGCTGGTAAAAATATACATATTTATATATTTTAGAAGGAAACGAAATGCTGGTGCATTTATATATGTTTGTATATTTTAAAAAAGACAGCGTGCTGGTAAAAATATATATATTTATATATTTTAAATGAAATGCTGGTGAATTTATATATGTTTGTATTGTGAATGATATTCTTCACAAAATCCCTGCATGGTCGATCTGGAAAGGGCATGCTGGTAAAAATATATATATTTATATGTTTTAAATGAAATGCTAGTGAATTTATATATGTTTGTATATTTTAAATAAGAGACAGCGTGCTGGTAAAAATATACATATTTATATATTTTAGAAGGAAATGAAATGCTGGTGCATTTATATATGTTTGTATATTTTAAAAAGAGAGAGCATGCTGGTAAAAATATATATATTTATATATTTTAAATGAAATGCTGGTTCATTTATATATGTTTGTATGTTTTAAAAAGAGACAGCGTGGTGGTAAAAATATATATATTTATATATTTTAAAAAGAAATGAAATGCTGGTGCATTTATATATGTTTGTATATTTTAAAAAAGAGAGATCGTGCTGGTTAAAATATATATATTTATATATTTTAAAAGGAAATGAAAATCCTGGTGAATTTATATATGTTTTTTTATTTTAAAAAAGACAGCGTGTTGGTAAAAATATATATGTTTATATATTTTAAGAGGAAATGAAATGCTGGTAAATATTTGTATATTTTAAAAAGAAACGGCCTGCTGGTAAATATATATTATATATTTTAAAAGAAATTGGAATGCTGATCAAATGTCGGCTGGCTTCTCACTTTGATGAGTTCTAGTGCCGTGTTTAAATGTCCCCCAAATGTGGCGGGGATCCCATACTACCTTAGTATTTAAAGTGTAGAAAATGGAGATGATCTGGTCTAAGTTGTGAGTGTTTTGTTGGGTGGGCATGTCCGCCCTTTCAATTGGTAGGCCTTGATGTAAGGCGCTTATGTGATTTGAAATACCGTGTAAATAATTTGCAGCTTGGGTACTGCAGAATTGTAAACCTTTGACAGATTAAAGAAATAAAGAAACTAGCAAAAAGTTGGTGGATGTAGCCTCGTGGACGAGGTGAACCACGTGAATCTGGTTGTCTCATTGCATTATATTTTGTGCTGGTTTATTTAATTGTTTATTTGTTTATATGATGATGATTATGAATGCAGAATAAATGCTAAATGTTTTTATTTTACAGACTTCTTAATGGTTTATTGCTTTAAGGTTTCACGGGTATTTTACATTCAAGATGATGATATTCTTAGCCCATTTGTAGATGACAAGTATGCCGAGGAAATTGAGGAGGATAAGTAGGGAATCATCAAGTTCACACAAAGTGCAGCCATTTGTCTTGGGATGTATCAACTTGACCTGGTTATCCTGTGAAATAATAACATCAGTGGTAAATGTATTATTTAAACATGCAATTGCTACAATGATTGTGGATAACCCTTGGACACTGTAGCCTCAAGGGTTAGCTCAAGCAATCATGAGCCAGATATGAGATCTCTCCCCCTATAGTTGGGGAGGTTATAGGCTTGACTCTCTTAATCCCCTCAGGGCTAGGCTCTCTTTAATCAGGGATCATGGTTTACAATTTTACACTATTTACCATCCATGAATCATGGGAAAGTACTTGGAGGATTTTCCGCGAGGTTGTTACTTGGAAAAAAAACTTTGGATCACTGCATGGGATACAGATTGATGGACTTCCCAGCTGACTATGATGTATGTTCTATGGGTCTCACTTGTCATTCAATATTTAAAATGGATCTTTTTTAGGCCATAAGGACCTCATTATAGACAATATAATATGGCAGCTAATGGTTTTTGAATCTCCTTATGAACATGGAAGGACAATTGCCATTCCTACATCAATCCAAACCTATCATAACTCATAGCTTTGGTCATGGTGAACATAATCATCTTCACGATGCTTCCACATAGGACATAATAATCTTTTGTTAAAGAGATGAGCACAGAAAGATTATTCTTTTGTATAAAATAGGAAGGCCTAATCAAGCAAATGCGATGAATGAATAAAACTATGTCAATACGAAAGCTTGATTATCTGGTAAGTTCTTCCCATGTTTGTAGTAGTACAATTTTTCATTAGTTTAGAGGGATTTCAAACCTTGTAAAATAAATTCCTGCCCAAGTTGTAAACTTTTATGTCTATAAAGTACATCTTCCTTTATCTAGTTGGTGAGAAGACAACTGTCAGTATAGAATCAAAAAAAAATTATTTTGATTTTGACCTAGTGAGTGTCAAGGCTCAAACACAACTTCATTCTTAATAGGCCTCCATGCTCTTCCCATAGATTGGGAGGTCCGCACTAGCAATTCTGAGAAATCCATGCAGGGTTAAAGTGATCTGATGCATGCTTCAGATCAACCTCTCTATTTGAATCATGCCCATAATTCTCAACATAGAGAATGCATGTTAAAAGCCGATTATGTCATCTTAGCATGCCTTGTGGAGGGAGAGGGCAGGCCCTAACCATTCTCAACATGACTCGACTAAGTCAAAAGCTAGTTCAGAATCAAGGTGAGAATCAGCATAAGTACACTTGAAACTAAAATTGGTTCCTAGTTCCTAAAAGAAGAGCCTATTAATGCAAAGTCAAAACTTTTACCACACATGTTTGGAAGAAATGCATCTTATAATGACAAAGTTCATGCTAGCCTTAACAAGAGAGATATAAATGAACATTGTTGAAGATCAAACTTCCTATCTTATATGAGAATGAATAACTATTTAGTTTTTTGATGGAACTTCATTTCTCCTAAGTAATTTCTTTCAAGTTTTCTTTCATAAAAATTTACATAAATTTGCCTATGTTTAGAGGAAATATGAGGGAGAACATGTCAAATCTGAACTTTGACTTTTCTCCTTAACCCAAGAATGCTTCCAAGGAATTAAACAACAAAACTAATAGGCACCAAAACATTTCTCCTCTTTGCTAAAAGCACTTATATCAATAACAAGACAATAACGACTTTGTAATATTAAACATCGGATAAACCTATTTCCTAGAAGCCATGAAAAAAAATTGAATCCCCGTAATGAAAAGAAAGCAAAACATTGCGAAGTGAATGATCAGACAATCCAGGGGGGTCAATTGTAGACTTGATCAAACTTTGACTCTGGAGAGGGGTGTGGACCTCAGTGACCAAATCCATCATCATGGTAATAGAGCCTTCAGACATAACAAGCATACCCGTACCTTGTACAACCGTGCACCAACAACCTACTATTCACAATTATGAAATGCGAACTAATCTTCGGTTTGCAAAGCTCTTCTAAAGAAAGACTCACATTGATGTGTAAATTCTTCTTTGGAATCACAGCCTCTGTGGCGAGTTTAGAACAAAGGGTATGTGAGAATAGAAATTTTCATCATTGGTCCACAATTGTCACTCAATTACAATTTTAAAATGAACCCACTTCACCCTACAACACTGACATCCACATACATTGTCATGACAAATAAGAGGATCCAATTCATTTATATGAAAACAATCCTAGTTTAGACAACCATTGAGTCATGTGACTATGTATTTGGTTTAGTGCAATGGAGTCAAAGATAAGGATACTATTGAATATCGATTGGGGAATGACACTATGACAAGGTATCAAGGAGACGCCATACATGTCAGTGGCCAATTGAATCATGAGACTTGCCAGTCACAGTCATCATTGAGGGTTAACAAGTTCCCAAAGCTCTAACAAGCGGTGGTTCTCTTTCAATCCGAAATCTCAGTTGAGTAATCACTTAGCTTTGTGGAATAGAGCCCCAATAAATAAAAGAATTAAAAGACATTTTTCATCACAAATAAAACACAGTATACATTACCTCCAAGAATGCAATGCAGTGGCTCTCCAATGTGCCTCTTCCAACACTTCTATGCACTAGAGAAACCCACCACAAACCGACGACCAAAAAATGGTGAAAAAATTCCCTCGTTATCCAGAAAACACGATGGTGAAAACCTAAGGACCAACACTACTATGCACCAGAAAAAATGCCCTCATTTTCCAGAAAACATGATGGTGAAAACCCAAGGACCAACATTGCTACGCACCAGAAAAAATGCCCTCGTTTTCCATAAAAAATGATGTAGAAAACCAAAGGACCAACGCTGTTAAGATTTGAAAAAATTCCCTCATTATCCATCTATAAAACACGATGGAGAAAACCCAAGGACCAACACTGCTACGATTTGAAAAGACACCCTCGTTATCTAGAAAATAGGATGGAGAAAACCCAGAAAAACCATGGAGAAAACCACAGGAAAACCATATACATCATATGTAGGGTACACGCAGGCTTATGGTGGAGCACTGGTGAAGGGCGCGGGTAGGATTGTAGAATAAAATATCCCCCAATATATTGGATATTTATATAGTTAAAAAAAAAAACCCTTTTTACCCCTAATATACCACCAATATATTGGCTTGTAATTTTTTTTATTTTTAACCCCCCAATATGAACGGACGTGATATCATATTGGTCCCTAGGTGACGACCCCATGGAAACTAGTCATTCATCCAACACATTAACATACCTCTTCTATGAGATCCCAATTTACTAATATACGGTTATCCTTTCACCATGATCATATATAGAATTCAATATCCTATAATGGTAAATATTTTTTAGCTTCCATGGGATCATAAAAAACAACATATATAAAGTAACTAAATAGACATAAATATTTATTTTTTATAGGGAAACAACTAGTGCAGATGTTATCTTCCTTGAAAAACATAACCTTCCTATCATATGGATATGGACTTCCCAACACAATACCATAAACATGCAATGGAACCACATCTATATCTACCTCATCAACCAATCCACAAGTGATGGAAAACCTAACTCTAGATTTTTTGTGAAATGTAATTGTGCATTATCACATACCCAACACATGTATATGGTTTAGGGTGTAACATAGTTTCCAACTGTAATTTTTTAACAATTTCTTATGAAGTGAGGTTTTCTTGTGATCCACTATAAAAAAGAATATCATTTTTTGTATTTTTGAAGGTTACTCTAATATGAAATAACGTTATCCTCTTACTTTCATCAGTGTCAAGTTCATTTCTTGAAATAGAACAATAATGAATTTAATCTTGAATGCTTGTAGTAACCACCTTAGTTTCATCCCCAGAATCTAATCCCAAATCATGTTGGAATGCTACTACAATAGTCTTTTTTTCTTCTTTATTTTGAAATTTCTCAAGACTGATCTCCAGATGAAGTTTCCAACATTGGGAAGCATCGTGAACTTTCTTATAACAATGAGTATAGGTAGGTTTATATCCTTCCTTCTTCATAGTGGTTGTGTGCTTACCTTTAGACTTGTTTCCATCTGGATTTGAATGTTTCTTGGAAAATTTATTTTTGGTATTAATATCATATGACACAAATGACTATGCAATATTCCTATATACTTGAGAAGTGTTTCCTGGGTGTAGAGAGGTCTACCAAGTAATAGTGATATTTTTATGAACTCCTTTATATAATGTTGCACACTTTTTCCCTTAGCTTCCCTCAGATTCTGCAGGTTCATCATAGATTTCTACATGTACCCGAATCGATAAAACTGTATTTTTAGTGTTGATGTCAACTCATACCATGTGGAGATGATTTTACCTTTTATGGAAATATAGTCTTGAGATCTGGTCTCCCACCAGATGAGTGCAGTCTCTCCAAGTTGAGGAGAATCCAAGTGAATTTTAATGTTATCTTTATTAAAAATTTTAATCCTACAATAAACTTGAATTTGACAGATCCAATTATACAATTTTTCATCATTAAGTTCTCCATTATACATAGATAATTCAAATTTAATATCTAGCTTTAATTGGGGCACATTAAATTCATTTTTTTCTGTGACGAACCTATAACTTCTCCAAAGTAAATTGTGAGAAATTGGGGTGAGTTTTTTTTTCCTTTGTTTTTAATTACCACGTTATGCTAAATTATAGTTTAACAATTTAATCTTATCCTTAACAAAACAATAACTTATATCTATGCATAAGTGGCTATGAATCATCCCAATGTCACATTTTCAAGCATATTTTAATATGACCCTTACCTCTCTCAAGCAAAAACCATATCCTAAAAACATATTAACAATACATGCTTAGTAAATTCACTCTCCACCAATAATAAATCTAAATGATGCATAAGAGAATACACTTGTAATTCTACCATTATCATTATTGGAAGTAAACCATGCATTAAGTAAATGAATCTGGGTGAGTTTCACATAATAGAAATCATTTTTAACCAATAACATAAAATAGAAATCAATGTACATAAGGAGCAAAAATACACAAGAAGACAACCATATACGTGGTTCACCCCATTCTGGGGCTACGTCCATCAAATTTTTATTCTCTTTATTATGTAATTCAATGAAGGAAAGAGTACATTTTGCAGCACTTTTGCTGCAAGTTATTTTTCATTCTTCTTCAAGTTTAATACATAAAACAACTCAAGAAAATATATCTTAATGTCTCTGTGAAAAATAGATGACTTGGTTCAACCATCCACATGGGTCATTCTACAATCACCTAAACCGATTTAGAAGAAGAACAAAACTTTCAGGAATTAGAGGCAATAAATTCAAAGAGACCCCCAAAATTCTACAGGAAAATGATAACCAAACAAGAAAATATAAACAAGACAAAATCACATCTTCCATGAAATCTCCACCTTCTCTTCACTGATTCATTATATCTAAAGTCTTTAATACCAAGAAGTTGAATTGGAGTTTAAAATCAAGATTTTGAAGATCCATCTAGTACTATTATAATATCGTGATTACCCTACTAAGGAATGTTATTTTTCTCTTTATCCCATGTTAAAACCAAAAATACAATGGGAATATCAGAGCGGTACAAAACCTTCTTTCACAAGGAGACTAAAGGGTGTAAAGAAAGCCCAAATAATAAAACACTGAGTTGAAGACGTTGAAGTTAAGTCATATGTCGTGAAGGTAATGTCCAAGACCACTACTTCTATCTTTCAAAAATTATGTTCATAATTCCAGCCAAGAATGTGACACCCAAAGCTTAAGAAAAACTAGGTGTTGAATGTCAGATTTCCCTATTGGATGGGATATTAAAGCAGGCTTCAACTAGATCTGAATCGATTACAATCACATTCGATCATCAAGGTAAACAACCATTTCGAAGCAAACAAAGATGGGATCGGTTTCAAATTTCATCGAATCATTAAACAAACACCGATTACATGTCAAAGGATGATGGGATGAGTTTCAAATCACATGCCATCATCAAGTGCACAACAATTTTTAATTTATAGGATTGGGATCATTACAATTCACATTCAGTCATCAAAATAACTAGGGATTTCATTCCCCATCTTGGAGATCAAACTTGAACAAGCAACCATAACTCACACAATGACGTAGATCGATACTTTTTCTTTCATACATTTATACTTGTTTCTACTGAAAACACAGATGTTAACCATAGAAATTAACCACCATACAGATCTAGTTCTTCCTAAATTTACAGAGGTTATCCATAGTCCTAGATTGAGATTGGGTTCTACGAAATTCATACAGGTTAACCAATGTCTACATTAGGATTAGATTACAACAAAAATTCATTCAAAATGAATCTGATTCGATTTCATCCAACGAAATTGTCGAGGTTCAGAGTTAAAACCATATTAACACCATATTAGCATGGGGTCGATTTCATCAAATGAAATATCCCATCCCTACTCGACTTCAATGACCAAAAGATAAATATCAAGAACAGTATCGCACAACATCAAAATCAATATTAAGAAAACAAAACAATTGCCAACGGATCGATTTATCCCAATAGAATCACCCAGTTCTAACACATACAACATGACATTCACACATAACAAAATGCTCCATAAAAATGCAGCGAAAAGATTTCTAAAACAACAAATAAGAAAACAGGCACCCTTGAGCTTCATGCCCCACTTTTAAGAAATGTAGAGATCGCTCCTCATGGACAGCATGAGCTCCCATGATAGATTTTCCTAGAAGTTATGCTCCCTCTTTCTGAATGCAAAACAATTTTTCCCAATAGGCATTCCAGCCATGTCTCCCCCTTTCTCCCACCCAGTCAATTATTAAGTAAGGTTTGGGTTCAAGCGACTGTTCAGTCACTAAAAGGTCACAACTGTTAAGGTTATTGGCCATTACTTTCTTTCTGAACCTCTCCTTAATTCATGCCAAGATCAAGGCACAAATTGAAATGACAGTTTCAGCCACTAAATGGTCACGACTATCAAGGTTCAGGGAAGATTTTATATCCCTCATTCAAGCCGAACCTCCCCTCTAATTATGCCAGGGTTAAATCCCGAAACTTATGGAGGATTTAATTAGAATTTAGGCCTTTAGCTGAAGGATATAAATATATAAGCATTAAATCTTGACTTAAACCTAAAACAAAAATCCATGCCTTGATTTACAATACCCTATCTATTGTTTGTCTTATAGATTGACGAAATACTTGTCTTTAATCTATAATTTACTTTCTAGTTGCCCGTCGTTAAGTTGTCTTGATGTTTTAGGGCGTAGGAGATTGATTCACCTAACTTTAAAGTTTCTTCTGGTGGGGCGTTGGCACTTGAGCTCCTCACCCAGAAGCCTCATACAATAACACTCACAATCATACAATTACATCCTTTCCCCCTAAAATTAACACTATCCTTGGTGTTCTTGTCCTTTAATCATTTTCCTTCCCTTTTGAGTCATCCTTGCTTTGCTTGGTATTTCATGTCATGATCATGTATTCAAAATCACACATATGCACATATACTAACATTGACATTAAAACAATGTAAAACTCAGAAACCAACATTATACAATTTCCAAAATCCATAGTGGTTTCGATATACATGTCAGTACTATTTGCCAAATAATAGACATATTACCTCATGGGTACCAGCTTATTTGTAATGCACATACCTCTTTTAAGCTTTATTTTTTTTCTCTTTGGATATCCTCCATCTTATCACTCCAAGTGCTAACAATACTTCAAGTACCAATTCAAGCCACCCAACAGAAAGACGATACCCACCCTTAGGCATATCTCCTTTTGTGCTATTTAGGGTCCTTCACCATTATTCTTTTCTTTGGATGTTCCTCCATCCCAGAAATCCAAGTGCTAACAATACTTCAAGTACCAATTCAAGCCACCCAACACAAGGATGATACCCACCCTTAGGCATATCTCCTTTTGTGCTATTCAGGGTGCTTCACCATTATTCTTTTCTCGGGATGTTCCTCCATCCCAGCACTCCAAGTGCTAACAGTACTTCAAGTACCAATTCAAGCCACCCAACAAAAGTATGATACCCACCCTTAGGTGTATCTCCTATTGTGCTATTTAGGGTGCTTCACGAAGCTGAGGCACCTCAGTTCTCACACACCCCTACAACACCTAGAGTTTATTCTCTTCATAGAGTCCCCCACTCTTATGATAGTCCTCTCAATGTGTGCGGAATGAGTCTTAACCAAAATGTCTTACATCTAGGCCTCCCCAGAATGCATAGTGGTCCCTTGTTGTCCCAGGGGAAAACAAGGTAGCTTTCATCCACTACCTCCATCACCACTTCCTCATGGTGAAAAGCTTTTTCACGTGAGATCTTTCTCATATCTTCTTAACTCATTACAGTCCTGGAGCTTTAGCCTTCCACATGGCCACAATTTTCCATGCCTGCAATCACTCCATAGATGGTTAGTTTATCATATTATTAATTCAAATAACATCAAGATTTTAACATAAGTCATGCCTTACTTCATTTCTCATTCATCGGATAAGAGCCTTTCAATTTCTTTTAACACCAGAATTGACAAGAAGGTATTCACAAGAAGCCACACAACCCTTTTCAATTTCTTAAAACAACACAATTCGGAAGAAACCACATAACACCTCAGAAATTTGGCAACGTAAACACCACTTTACATATTGACTTCAATTTATTACAACAAAATCAAAAGGTTCCCTCACGATTTCAATTTTATAATATACTACATCTGAACTCTTATCTACTAGATATTATAAGCCTTCAAACAAATTATGGAATTATTGTGATCTGTGAACTATTTATCAACTAGATATTAAATGTTGTTAAATATATTTCTTGTGAGCTTTCAATAATCCTGCAAAAAAAAAGATTATACTATTAAAAGGCAATTTATCATTAATGCTCACATGGAACTGGATCTGCATTGGTAATTCCTTTTTTTTCCAAGGAAAACTCTAGATAGCCTCTTTAGCACTTCTCTATTGTAGGTGGATGGTACACAGTATAATCCTCAAAATATTGATTACAATGCTTAGCTGGTACGAGTATCCATTAATGCATGCAATAGAGGCAGCAACCCCAGGGTCAATTCAGAAGACCTACTACATAAAACACAAAACATTCAACCACTCACAGTAGCCTACCAAATTATCTTTAAATGGTAAATATATCTAACTATCCTTAACAATGTGTGCCATTGAAAATATGCTTCTTATACCAATGATTCTATACTGTAACTAGATAGCAATCAACAAGTGCCACACTACAACTAGATTCTCTAGCAATTGCCTACATGGTTTATGATGCACATGTTTAAGGCTGCAATAAGTCATTGAAGAAATACAAGTTCTACAAAATCATCAAAAATACATCCTTTTTGTAAAGAAAGGAGTAAACATTTAATAGGTGATGGAATCAATTTCATCTAACTTTCTGGATTTTGACCTTACCAGTTCAAAATTAAGTTTCACCTGATGTTTCCATTACTACAATTTTCTCAAAGTTTATAGAAATTATAAAAAATCAGGAAGTAGATCTTCTACTTAAAACCATCAATGCAGGGGATGTAATATACATCATAACGGATCCTATCTTTTGGAATTCAATCAAAAAGAAAAAAAAAGATTCAGCCAGCCAAGAAAATCAGAGGCAATACCTTCCCCCTTTGATCCGTTCAAACTGAAAGCCCCATTTAGCAGAGGCATTATAAAAATTTCATCAACATTTGTCCTCCCTAGTCAAAACCCCAAATCAAGGTATTAGCAGAATTGAAACATTATCAGACCTAAAGGCAAGTTCCATGCTCTATCAAAAACAAACTATTATCCGATGTGTTCCAAGCAACCATAATGCATTATAAAAATTGGGCATCAAAAGTTACGAGATCTAAAGGAAATTAAATGATTTATGAGCATTCAACGGCAAGTGTTGATCACACCTCTTCATAGATATCTATGATCCTATGAAACCCGTGCTTATAGCCACACTAATTTCAAAACTGTAATTAGCAAGGCGCAGGCATGCAGTGACAATAAAACTGTACAAATTAATACCCTTGACTATTTAATCCATTATTATGTTATGCTTTCCAATATTAAATGTGCCTCTATAAAAAAAAATTAAATTGAAATGTATTGATATATCACAGACTAGAATTTCACATCTCCATAAAATCCTACTTGAACTGCAAGAAAATATACAGCAACTTGGATTTCCTTCAAACATGTTTTTTCTCTACAAAAACTCCCTTGTATTAAGAGCATATAAATCATCTCAACAAGAAACACATATACTTGGAAAATTAAGATTTCATCTATATGCAGATTTGTACCTTAGAAGAATATTAAATCCGCATACCAAATGCCACTTTGGACCTTCTATTTTATAGTGGATACTGGAGTACTAATTAAAACATAGGCACATCAGAAAGAAATCACAAGTTGTTCTCTACCCTACGAATTATGAACTGAAGGTCACAGAATTGAAGTACTGGAAGTCATTTTAACTATGGAAAAAAGTGCAGAATATTAGAAAGGTTTTTGTTTTTGGCATCCCCATAAAATGGACTTCCCGATTTATCCCAACATTATTTAATTTGTGAGTCAGGTGACAATATATTTCTTTATGTACCTTCGAGGATGCTGATATCAGCAGTTTTGGTTTGATGGATAGTCATATAAGTAGTATTATGAGTTATATTCTAATTTTTGTGCATATATTCTTCATTAGCTATTGATATCATGTGGTTAACAGGATTTCCATGTTGTTGGGATGTGCAACTTTCAAATTCAACTTTTCAAATTCAACTATCTAGTTGAATCACGCTCAGAGAAGATGCTATAAATGAGGTAACTCTTGCCTCAAATTGAATTATGAAAACTGATTGGCCTTGGGATGCAAGATGTCTTCCTTTTCGATAGGGTAAGGAATGGAGTACTTCTATCTAGTGGTATGATTCTTAGTGTTAACAAAATCTTGAAACATTTCTCATAGACTAAATTCACCATATTGCAAGAAGAATCAGGCCTACAATCCGTTAGGAATCCTAAAATTCATTATGAATCAATCTTTGGAAGGCATTGGTCAATTAAAAAAAAGGAGTTCTCCATTCTCAGGAACAACATGAATTTATTTCACTCTTGCAAAACATACCAAGTACATACCTCTACTCTATCCAAATGCAACCACAAAACAATAATGTAGATAACCATTGAGCATGCACCATCCCCACATCAAAGACTAGATAATGATTTTCACATGGCAACTGCGAAATTCAAGCCAAGGCACATCCCTTGCTCAAAGGCCATATTCACCATTAAACCTCATAGGCACAAAGGAACAAGGAATTCAATAGGGTTAATTCTTCAACACTCAACCAAAAACTCCTACCATGCATTTCCACAACATGAAAAGATCTTACCACACACGGGGAGAAAATTTAGGAGAAGTTTTTCAACCATAGGACTTCTAGAAATGAGCATGGGAAAATTTCAACAGTCTTAAATATTTGATATGTTTTATCCAAACTCGTATAGTGCTCGCCATGGGACTTGGCAGGAGCCCATATGGCAGCCACAAATTTTACCTTTCCCACTTCTATGAACCATTCTGCAAAAGAAGAAATCAAGAGAGAGTACGATCTGATCTCGAGAGAGTACGAACTACCACAATTTCTTCCAACTGTAATCCTGCAAAACTATATTGTTAGCCCATTCTTAAGGGTCCAGTGTTGTAGCTAGATTTGATACCATATGTGATGAACCTATAACTTCTCCAAAGTAAATTGTGAGAAATTGGGGTGAGTTTTTTTTTCTTTGTTTTTAATTACCAGGTCATGCTGAATTATAGTTTAAAAATTTAAGCTTGTCCTTAACAAAACAATAAATTATATCTATGCATAAGTGGTTATTAATCATCCCAATGTCACATTTTCACGCATATTTCAATATGAACCTTACCTCTCTCAAGAATAAACCATATCCTAAAAACATACTAACAATACATGCTTAGTAAAGTCACTCTCCACCAAGAATAAATATAAATGGTGCATACGAGAATACACTTGTAATTATGTTATTATCATTATTGGAAATAAACCATGCATTAAGTAAATGAATCTTGGTGAGTTTCACATAATAGAAATCATTTTTAACCAACAACATAAAATAGAAATCAATGTACATAAGAAGCAAAAATACACAAGAAGAAAACCATGTACGTGGTTCGCCCCATGCTAGGGCTACGTCCACCGAATTTGTTATTCTCTTTATTATGTAATTCAATGAAGGAAATAATACATTTTGCAGCACTTTTGCTGCAAGTTATTTTTCATTCTTCTTCAAGTTTAATACATAAAACAACTCAAGAAAATATATCTTAATGATTCTTTGAAAACTAGATAACTTGGTCTGACCATCCACACGGGTCATTCTACAGTCACCTAAACTGATTTACAAGAAGAACAAAACTTTCAAGAATTAGAGGCAATAAATTCAAAAAGACCCCCAAAATTTTACAGGAAAATGATAACCAAACATGAAAATATAAACAAGACAAAATCACATCTTCCATGAAATATCCACCTTCTCTTTGCTGATTCATTATGTCTAAAGTCTTTAATACCAAGAAGTAGAGTTGCAATTTCAAATCAATATTTTGAAGCTCCATCCAGTACTATTCTAATATCGGATTACCCTACTAAGCAATGTTATGTTTCTCTTTAGCCCTTGTTAAAACCGAAAATACAACGGGAATATCAGAGGGGTACAAAAACCTTCTTTCATAAGGAGACTAAAGGGTATAAAGAAATCCCAAGTAATAAAACATTGAGTTGAATACGTTACAATTGGGTCATATGCTGTGAACATAATGGCCATTCCCACCACTTCTATCTTTCAAAAATTATGTTCATAATTCCATCCAAGAACGTCACACCCAAAAGCTTAAGAAAAACTAGGTGTCAAATGTCAGATTTCCCTATTGGATTGGATATTAAAGCAGGCTTCAACTAGATATGAATTGGTTACAATCGCATTAAATCATCAAGGTAAACAATTATTTTGAGGAAAACAAAGATGGGATTGGTTTCAAATTGCATGGAATCATCAAACAAACACCAATTACATATCAAAGGAGGATGGGCTGAGTTTCAAATCGCATGCCATCATCAAGTGTGCAACAATTTTTGATTTACAGTATTGGGATAGACTACAATTTGCATTCAGTCATAAAAATAACTAGGGATTTCATCCCCCATCTTGGATATCAAACACAAACAAGCAACCATAACTTGTACAACGATGTAGATCGAGGATTTTGCATTCATACATTCATACTTGTTTCTACTAAAAATGCAGATGTTAACTACAGAAATTAACCACCATACAGATCTGGTTCTTCCTAAATTTATAGAGGTTATCCACAGTCCTAGATTTAGATAGCGTTTTACGAAAATCATACAGGTTAACGGATGTCTACATTAGGATTTGATTACAACAAAAATGCATTCAAAACAAATCTGATTCGATTTCATCCAATGAAATTGCCGAGCCTCAGAGTTAAAACCATATTAACACCATATTAGCATGGGGTCGATTTCATCAAATGAAATTGCCGATCCCTACTCGACTTCAATGAGAAAAAGATAAATATCAAGAACAATATCACACAACATCAAAATTAGTATTAAGAAAACAAAACAATTGCCAATGGATCGATTTCTCCCAATGGAATCACCCAGTTCCAACCCGTACAACATGACAATCACGCAAAACAAAATGCTCCATAAAAATGCAACGAAAATATCTCTAAAACAACACATAAGAAAATAGGAACCCTTGAGCTTCATGCCCCACTTTTAAGAAACACACAGATCGCTCCTCATGGACAGCGCAAGCTCCCATGATAGATTTTCCCAGAAGTTATGTTCCCTCTTTTTGAATGCAAAACGATTTTTCCCAATAGGCATTCCAGCCATGGCTCCCCCTTTCTCCCACCTAGTCAATTATTAAATAAGGCCGAGGTTCAAGTGACCGTTCAACCACTAAAAGGTCACAACTATCAATTTTATTGGCCATTACTTCCTTTCTGAACCTCTCCTTAATTCATGCTAAGATAAGGGCACAAATTCAAGCAACTATTTCAGCCACTAAATGGTCACGCCTCTCAAGGTTCAGGGAATATTTTATTTCCCTCATTGAAGCTGAACCTCCCCTCTAATTATGCCAGGGTTAGAGCCCAAAAATTATGGAGGATTTAATTAGAATTCAGGCCTTTAGCTGAAGGATATAAATATATAAGGATTAAATCTTGACTTAAACCTAAAATAAAAATCCATGTCTTCATTTATCATACCCTTTCTATTGTTTGTCTTATTGATGGACTAAATACTTGTCTTTAATCTATAATTTACTTTCAACTTTCTCACCGTTAAGTTGTCTTGATGTTCTAGGGCATAGGAGATTGATTCTCCTAACTTTCAGGTTTCTTCTGGTGGGACCTTGGCACTTGAGCTCCTCACCCAGAAGTCATCATACAATTACACTCACAATCGAAAAATGCTTAGGGGTATATATTGGGGGAACATTACATCTTATTTTTCCTTTTCAAACGAAGAATGTAATGAATCATCAAGATAAGACGTAGAATATGGTGTATTTTAGGAGGTTTCTCATCACCTCCTTCTTTTTGACCTTCAACATGAGATCTACCTCCTTTTTCATCTTTCTTCCGGTATTGATAGAGGTCCTCTACCATCATTTGAATTATCATGAAAGATTTCAGAAATTCCCCTTCAGATGTGATATAAGAGGCTTCTTCTTCTCCTTTGTGTGAAGCCATTTTCCATCTTCTTTAAGTAATCTATGGATCACACTCTTCAAGTTCTGCTTCACCATGTTGTAGCCTGGATCTTGTTAACATAAAGTCACAATGCAATAGTTATTAAGCTTTGATACCCAACTTGATCTTAAATTTCAGGATATTTTTTAACCAAAAATTGCATGTGAAATTTATTATTAAATACTTGTAAATGAGATTTTAAAATTGGAATTTTTATGCTTAAGAATCCACACATAAGAAAATAAAGAGAAAGAAAAATCAAATTGTTAGACAAGAGTTGATAATGGAGTTCACCCCTCTTGGGATACCTATTTGGGCCCCTTCCAATGGGAAGGTTGATCTTAATTAAGTCTTGAAAGCTTAAAATAATGGGTTTCTAGAGCCCCTTCTGTTTTCTATCAGTCACCAACAAAATTAGACAGCACCACTCCAATCCTCTCAAAATTTCAAGAAAAATGAGTATAAACTTGAGAAGGTTTTCCTAAGGCCTCCTATGGCACACAAACTAATAAAAAACCTTTTTGCAAAAGTACAAACTATACATATTTCCCGCCTCACCATACATGCCAAATAACGAGATGTACGTACCTTGATATTTGCGCATGTACCCTGTCTTGGAGCCTCTGCAACAAAAATTTGTTTCTTTGTCTTTCGTGTCGTTGAAACTTGTGGTTTAAATTTTGATTAAGGACATTCCTATAGGAGACACGTGTCCCTTCTCTGGCTCTGATACGAACAAAAAATTTAAACGCTTTTCAGCAATGTTTTTTCAACGGTTGGGCCGTTTCCTAATTGTCAAATCCATGTTGTAATGGGGGTATAGGTACCAAGTTCAAAATCGTGGGCCTCTTCTCTTTCCATGCTCTTTTTTTTAACGGTGGATATGGGATATCACATTGTTTCCATTATTATTGTGGCAACTTTTGGATGGTTCTATGTTAACCCTGCTGGCTCTTCCCTCTGTTTTGACTTGAGAATTTGTTATGGTTGTTGTCTTATCATCTTGGAAGTTTAAAATATGGATAATATGTGGTAATATAGCATATGGTTCCCATGGTTTGGGAGTTCTTGGTGTTGACAATGGGGTCGAGTGATAATCCCTCCCCCCCACCCCTTTTCAAAACTAAATTTGACTTAAGTTTAAATAAAACCTCACTCTAATCCTTTACAAGGAACACTAACGGCATCTTGGATAAGGGAAATTTGTGAATACTTTGGGATATATGGAGGTATTGGGTTCTATCCCCATAGACTTGAAACAAATTTTTAGTAAACCTTTACATTAACATTTTATCCACATACTCATTTGTTTTTCCATTTTGAGACTTTTTGTTGAAATTTCAACCATTGATAACTTCAACATTCAGAGGTCCTTTCCCATAAAACAAGCATTGAAAAAAATATGTTAACAAGCTCTTTACCTTGATAAGATATAATTTTTCGCTTGAATAATTATTTATTGATCGATCATGGAAAATCCTCCTATATTATCAACATACAAGTATTGGATCATCATCATCTGTAGTGTCAGTAGAATGTGAATACTGGAACATCACCTGCAACATCATCATTGTACAAATAGTGAAACAACATAATCATTAGAAACATAATTTATAACATCATCATTATAAATAATGGGATATCATCATTCATAAATGCATGTTAGACCATCATTGTTTGCAAATTAATAATAGATGATCCTCAGCATAAAAGTGCTAGGACATCATCGTCTGCAAATGACTGTTGGTCCATCATCATCCATAAATTAATGTTGGACCTTCCTCAACATGATAATTCTATGAAATAATTACACACAAATGAATGCCATAACCCCATGACCTATAAATGAATGTTGGACCTTCATCATCCACAAATGAACGTTGGGTCGCCCTCAGCATGAGATTGCTACGATATGGTAGAAATTTGTATTATCTCTATGGTAGCAACTCTAATAAACCCAACCAACCTTGTCTTAACACACATTCCAATCCTAAACTGAGCTACCATACCACTTTCTATAGGGAACATATCACAAACCTATAAATTTGTTAATTTTATTGTATCTTCGGAAGATATTCCAAGTAATATTATATTCCTCCCTAGGGAGATGAGTTTGGTCTTGTCAAATTCATTAAAATAAGCAATGTAAATATCCAGATGTAAGTCGGGTTATTAGTACCCAAGCGTCATTATAATAAATGCTATTTGCGCTGTCCAGTTGGACAAGTTGGCCGTAACAACTAGTGAAGTTGGCCCCAGTAATAGGAGGTGAAGTCAATAGAATAATATAAATAGGAGGAACCTCCCTTCATTTGTACTCAGCGACTCAAATTTTTCTTATCAATATAGATAAGTGGTAGTGCAAGAAAGAGAAGGAGGAAGCTATTCTCTGAGTCTTACACTTCATTGGTTGAGTTCTATACTGAGGATGTTTTGTGGGGCTTTCTCCCTTGTGATTTCCCTGAAGAAAATATATGTGTTCTTGTGTTCTTGTATTTTTGTTCATGTTGTTCTTTTAGTGATCTTATAGTGGCTAGTTGTTTAAAGATATCATATAAAAAAATTAAAGAAAATTCAACATGTTATCAGAGCCACCCTGAAAGGAGACACTGCACATCTAGGGTTTGTTGTTCTTAACAAACCTCTTGACAAATCAATCAAAAAATAAGGCTCCTCCAACTCGCCTCTGAAGGGAGCATCTTTCTGTGGCGACAAAACTGAAATCAAAGAGTTTTCAATTTTGGACCCGTTACTACTACTGGGACAAACTAGGGTTCCAGTTTTCCATGATTTTCATCATCAATATAAAAAAAAGGAAGATATAGGATACCTCACCTCAGGAGGGTGCATCTTTTCCATCATTCAACTCCACCTATGATCCCAACTTTGAAAATTACGGTTTCTACTCCAAACCCTAGAACCTTCGAATCAGGTGTTTTCTTCTGCATGTAAGTATTCTTTTATATTTTTCCATTTGAGGTTCTCATCTTATTAAAGATGAAAAATAATACCAAGCTATATGAAAAGGTTGAAGGGGCTGAAAAATTCAGGGCATGGAAGTACATAATCATTCTCATGCTCCAAGAGAATGATCTAGATAAATTTGTGAAAGAGGAAGTGAAAGAACCAAAAGAATCTGAAGCTAAATCCAAGCACAAGAAGGATATGATCGTAGCTAAGAGAATAATAGATTATTCAATAAAAGATAACCTCATCCCTCAGGTATCATCCATGGAGACTCCAAAATAAATGTTTAATGCCCTATCAATTCTATTTGAAGGAAGGAACATTAACAGAAAGATGACCTTGAGGAATCAACTCAAAGATGAAGAGTCCAGAAGTCAAAAACTATGCAATCTTATTTTGCAAGAGCAGCTCAAATCAAGGATAAATTAGAATCCATTGGTGACATGGTTGAAGAAGCATAGGTTGTAATGACAACCTTGAATGGCCTTCCAAGATATTGGGAAGCTTTCATCTAAGGAATCTGTTCAAGAATAAAGATAACCAAATTCTGGAAGTTATGGGAAGAATGTGTCTAGGAAGAAGAGAGAATAGCAGCCAAAGAAGAAAATCTAAATGACAATGAGGATCAAGCTTTAACTTCCCATAGCAAAGGAAAATGAAAGAGCCATGACCATCCTCCTAAGACTTGAGGGTTTAAAAGACCCAAGAGATATTTCTCAATCTTTGAATGCTTCAATTGTAACAAGTTAGGACCCATTGCAATCAACTGTCCAATGAAAGAAGAAATACTTAAAAATAATAGAATGTTTCAATCACATGCTACTAAAGACAGCGATCAAGGAGAATAAGAGGAAACAAAGAAGGATGAATATTATAGTGAAGAGTATGTTTTGATCTCTGCCCTAACTAGATCAATCTCACCAAGAAATGATACCTGATTGATTGCTAGTGGTTCTTGAAAACACAAGACTTGTTTTAAGGAGTCACTCTCATGCCTTGAATGAAAGGAATATCCACACAAAGTAATGCTTGGATATGATTCCCAATATTGAATTAAAGGGTTAGGAGAAGAATCTTATAATTTGGATTCTGGAAAACCTATGAAGATGAAGGATGTCCTATATGTCCCAGGACTAAAGAAGAATCTTCTCTCTATTTCAGCCTTAACAAGAAATGCTTCAGAGTTTCCTTTATCGATGGAAAATTCCTCATGTGCACCAAAGGAAAAACCATCAACGATGCAGTAGAGATTGGAGTTGAACAAGGAGGTATCTACAAAATAAAGGGACATACATATTCGGCATTAACAACCAGCACCATCGATCCAAGTGAGCTATGGCACATAAGGATTTCTCATGTTCACCACAAGTCTATTCCAATTGTAATAAAAGTAGTATCTGGTTTACCAGAAATCCAGGTAAAACATGAAGGAGTGTGCAGAGGATGTGCACAAGAGAGGAATACTAAGAATCCCTTTTTGAAAAGTAATAGTAAGGAAAAGGGGATCCTAGACATTATTCACTCAAATATATGTGGAGCAATGTAAACCACTTCATTAAGTGGGCACTCTTACTATGCATCCTTCATTAATGACTATTCTAGAAAGACTGGGATACACTTCTTGAAAAATAAGGATGAATTATTTGAAAGATTCAAAGAGTTTAAAGCTCTAGTAGAAAACCTTTGGAAAAGGAAATCAAAATTCTGAGGTGAGATAATGGTGGACAATTTACTTCGAATGAGTTCAATGATTTCTACAAAGAGGATGGAATTAAGAGGGAGGTCACCATTCCATACAATCCATAGCAAAATGGTGTTGCAGGAAGGGACAACATATCTATCATGGAAGCTATAATAGCCATGATCCATGACCAAGATCTCCCAATGTACCTATTGGAAGAAGCAGCATGAACAATAGTATATGTTCAGAACCAAATCTCTCATAGTGGTCTTGGGAAAAAAAATCCAGAAGAAATGTTCTCAAGCTAAAGAATAGAGGTAAGTCATCTTAATATTTTTGGTTGTCCTATATACATTCATATTCCCAAGAAGAAAATATAAAAATTAGATCCTTCAGGAAAGAAAGAATTTTTCGTAGGATATAGTGAACAATAAAAATCGCATCGAATATATATCCCTGGGTACCTTTAAATTGATATTAGCAGAGATGTTACATTTGATGAAGATTCATAATTCAAGAAATAAAGAAAATACAAGGAAGATGAATAGGATCATGAAACTCCCAAGGCTATTGAAATTCCTAAAAAAGTTAGAGTTGAAGAAGAAGACCTGATACCTGAAGATCATGATGTAACTGAACCCCATCTACCTGAAGATTTACAAATTGAACTAATTTCTCAAAAGAAAAGACCCTCCTAAGCTCGTGAAGCAATTGAAGAAGAAAAAATACTTGGTGCTCCTGAAGGAACCATTTGAGAAAGGAAGAATCCAAAGACATACCCCAACTACATGGATTTGATGAGTGATCTAGTTGATAAAGAACCATCTTGTTTTGAAGAAGCAATAAAACAAAAGGAGTTGGTTGGTGCAATGGTCAAAGAATACCAATCTATTATGAAGAATGATGTATGGGAAATAATACCTAGACCAAAGGACAAGTTAGTGGTATCCTCTAAATGGGTATTCAAAACTAAGCAATAATGAGATCAAAGTATAGAAAAATATAAATCCATATTTATAGCCCAAGGATTCTCTCAGAAAGAGGGAATTGATTATGAAGGGAATTTTTCCCTAGTAGCAAGATACACCTCTATAAGGACTATTATTTCCTTTGCCTCCAACATGAAATGGAAGCTACATCAAGTGGACGTAAATACGACATTCTTAAATGGAATACTTTAATAATTCTATATGAATCAACCACAAGGATTCGAGATAAATGATCAGAAGACTCATGTATGTCGACTAAAAAACACATTGTATGGATTAAATCAAGTGCCCAAATCATGGCATGGAAGGATTGATGGATTCCTAATGAGCTTAGGATTTACCAAGAGTAAGGCAGACTCCAACCTCTACTACAAGGTTGATGAAGATGGAGTTTTAATTTTGTTACTATATGTAGATAATTTGTTCTTGGCAGGTGCAGATAAGTCAATAATCGAATGTAAGAAGAGGCTTGATGCGGAATTCAAAATGAAGGACATTGGAATGATGCACTACTTTCTAGGTCTTGAAGTATGGAAACATTCAGATCAGATTTTTGTAAATGAAGGAAAGTATACTATTGAAATATTAAAAATATTTGGAATGATAGATTGCAAATCTATGACCACTCCACTGACTACTAGTTTTAAGTTATTGAATGATGACACCTCAGAAGCTGTCGATGTCACACTATATAGACAGATCATTGGTTCGTTGATGTACCTCACCAATACCAGACCAAATATATGTTTTTCAGTAAACAGATTAATTCAGTACATGGTGAATCCTAAACACATTCATCTAATTGGTGCAAATAATGTGATGAGGTATCTAAAGGGAACTTCGGATTATGGGCTGAGATGTACATCTAGAGGAGATATCAAGTTGCATGGATATGTAGATTTACATTGGGGTGGAAGTGACAAAGATAGAAAGAGTACATTGGGATGTTGTTTTAGTTTGGGATCTAGTGTGATATCTTGGTTAAGTAGAAAGAAGACCAGTATTGCGCTTAGCACAGCCAAGGAAAAATATATTGCACCATCTTCATCCTGTAGTGAAGTAGTATGGCTTCGAAAGATGTTTTCAGGATTATTCGATGCAGCGGTAAATTCCACTGATATGCTTTGTGATAATCAGAGTTGTATCACTATGATAGAATCATGTATTTCACGATAAGTCAAAACACATTGAAATCAAATATCATTTCATACCAGATATAGTGCAGAAGGGAGTTGTAAAGCTCAAGTATGTTACCACTGAGGAACAAGTAGCAGATGTGTTGACTAAGACTCTGGATCATGTAAACTTTGAATAATTTTGATACAAGCTTGGTCTGGTCCGAAACGACCTCTATCGAAATAAAGAGTGATAGCATATGTTTGATGCAGTGGTGGGTAGGTCAGTCTAGGGGAGGGTACGTATGGATAGGATTTTTTGGCCCGAAAGGGTTAGTAATCTAGACTAAAGACCTGTTGATCCTACGGAGATTAGTATGTCTGGATAGGATTGATTCTCCTGAAAGGGTTAGTAATCCAGAAGAGGCTTGTTTGATCTCTAGTGAGATCCATCTGTCTAACTAGGCTTGTTTGGCTCGAAAGAGTTTGTAAGTTAGACAAAATTCCCAGATGGATCTACCAGATAACTCACCAAGATGCTCCTCCAAAGAAGATGAAGGGAAAGATGTATCCTCAATATTTCTATACTGTTGATTGTTGATGATTGCTGAAAATAATGATAGATGTTTCAGTATTGCTATATTGATTGATGACTGATGAGATGCTTGATAGTTGATACAATATTGCTATATTGTTGATTGTTGTTGACTACTAAAAAGCTTGATATATGTTTCAATATTGCTATACTGATTGTTGATGACTACTGAGATGCTTCATGGTTGTTACAATATTACTATACTGTTAGTTGGTGTTGATTACTGAAAGGCTTGATCATTGATGTAGTATTAACATACTACTAAGATGTTATTGACTGATGCAATGCTTGATGATTGTTTGATATGATGATTGTTGCCAATAATTATATTGTTATTATTAAGATGTCTATTTGCTTCTTGATCAATCATTGATTGATTCCGTATCGGTACTAATACACTGATGATTATAGTGTGATGGTGTCGATGTTCCAGCATCTCTATGCTGACTATGCAGATAATGCTCTAGCATGAGTTATGATTGATTCTTTAGTACTAACAAGTTGATGATGATTGTTGATGCTGTCAATATCCTTACACGGATATTGTAGATAATAGAAACAAATAATATTCGGTATTCACATACTAATGTGACAGAAGAAGGTCCAGAAGTTGATTCAAGTAGAAGAAAAATAAAAGATGATCAAAGTTGTGAAGACTATAACAAGAAGATCTAGAAGATGGAAAATAGAAGAAGTTCTAGAATGTACGAAAGACAAAGATTATAAGAAGAAGATTCATAATATGGTAAATACAAATAGAATATGTTCAACCATGTACGAAAGACGAAGATTACAAGAAGAATATCCATAAGATGGCAAAGACAAATAGAAGATGTTCGAGAAGGCAAAGATTACAAAACAAGATACTGAATATGAATATTACAAAAGATGTTCCAGCTGAGATCGGTGATGAATATGTCAAACAAGTGTTCCAAAACTTCCTATGACATATAGAGTCTCAGATAATTGTATAGTTGTAGTAGAAGATGTTGAATACCTTCCTACTTAAGAGGGAGTGTTATTATGATTGTAAGTTAGGAAGATATTCCTAGTAATATTGTACTCCTCCCTAGGGGTATGAGTTCGGTCTTGTCAAAGTCATTCAAATAAGAAATGTAAATATCTAGATGTAAGTTAGGTCATTAGTACCCAAGTGTCATTATAATAAATGCTATTTGTGATGTCCAATTGGACAAGTCATCCCTGGTAGCTAGTGAAGTTGGCCCCAGTAAGTAAGAAGTCAAGATAATACAAGAATATAAATAGGGGGTGTCTCCCTTAATTCGTACTCACTCACTCATTTTTTTCTTAGCAAGAGAGAGAAGTGGTAGTGCAAGAAAGAGAAGGAGGAAGTTGTTGTCTGAGACTTACACTGCACTGGTTGAGCTCTATGCTGAGGATGTTTTGTGGGGTTTTCTCCCTTGTGGTTTACCCAAGGAAAATTTATGTGTTCTTGTGTTTGTATGTTTTTGTGCATGTTGTTCTTTCAATGATCTTCTAGTGGCTAATTGTTTAAAGATATGGTTATTTTCAAGCTATCACACTATAACTCTATCTTAGTTTTATGAAGATGAAAGGTTGGGGGACTATGGTGTTAAACACAATAGAATTTATCCTATTTACTATTTTTTGAACTATTGATATGAAATATCGATGTGTTAAACAATGTTGTGGACCATAGTCCTAGCAGGATACAACATGTATAAACCAATATAAATCTTATGGAAAGGGGTTTAACAAGTTTGATGAATGTTAAATACTTTAGGTTATATCACTTATATCCTATTTGAGGTAATACACCATGGTATAAACAAAATTTCAGGTCTTGGTACCATATGGTTTTGGACATGTGATTCATTGGAGGTACAAGGGCTATGATGGTCGTTACCGAAGTAAACCTTTGTAATAAAATTTTGTCGTGGTTGCAAGTCGATAGCATAGCTAGGAAGTTAATGGAATTCATGTAAATGCATATGAGATTAAATATAAACCATCCATCTGTATTACACACTGGAAAGGGATTTGGATAGGGTTTTAATGTGGTTTTTCCTTTCTGAAAATTTTAGTGCGCTTTTATTTTTGGTCTGCAACGATTGTGGAAGAAGTCTCTACCCTCCATGGATGCATAGTATGGTTTCTTTGGCTCAATATTTTACCCAATTGTTAACGACATTGTTTTGTTTGCTTCTGAGGTGCGCTTGATGTCTTTCTCAATTTTAATCGCCTCCAAAAGGTCTTGGCCTTATTGGTTTATAGTGAAACGAGCCTGGTCCAGTGCTCAATGACCTTTCATTCCTTCAACCAGGTATGCTCATTGAACTCGAACTATTTCTGTAGTATCTTATAAATTCTTTTTAAGACTCTCATGCTAACCAAAATTGACTTGGGTTTGTTTTAATATGTAGGAAGAGGAGTGATAAGGGATTCCAAGAGGAGGAAACACCCTCACCCTCTATACATTCAAATAAGGTAAAGTGTTTTTAACTTCGGTCATCATATTTTTCTATTTTTAATAAATATTGTGATAGTTCTAACTACATTACTGGTGATTACAGGTTATGGGAAAAATGGGGGGGGTGGTGACAGGGTCACATCCTTTTAGAACAGTTACTTTATAAATGTATCGCGAGTATAAAAAAAATCTACTATGTTAAACATTTATCTAAGGCCAATTATTTCTTAACCAGCGGCTAAAAAAACTCAGTTGTTTTGAATTTACATGCAAAATCCTAGCGTGGATGATTCACGGTGTGCATCAAAGGCCTACCAATAGCCATGAGGTAATGGTTATTTTAATATTTAGGTGGTTGGTTTTGAGGGCCATGTAGGAAGAATATTTTCTCCACAATGTAAGACAATTTGGATTGTAGTTTTTGTTCAACCCTCCTGGGTCTTCATCCTACAGGAAAGAGGTCTTTGCGACCTCTCTCTTCCATTTTTGACGTAATTCCTTTTTGTATGTGTATGTTTGTGGATAAAAATAACTGTGGAGTCCATCTTTGATGGGATTACAACCACTCTAGTTTCAACGATGTCATAAATCCTTTTTGCATGTTACGATTGAAAAGAATTTTGGATTCCATCTTTGATGGAATGACAACCACTCTGGTTTTGAACCCCATACTTTTATTTTGATATTCAACAGTTTTAAAACGACCCTGGTTTGGGTCTGTACCAACTTATAGTTGAGATTTTTTTGTTGTTAATGGTTTTGAACCTTCGTTAAAATGATAATTCATGTCACAAAATTTTTTATACAATGGATGGCATTGTATAATGGTCTTACTTCCATCTAATATGTGTTTGAAAGGTTTCATTGTTTATGATGTAATGAAATCTATGAAATCGATTTCAAATATGAAGAGTTGATTTTGTTTTTAAATAAAATTTTAAGCCTCGAGGTTAGAAACCAGTAATAAGAGGTCACTGGTTGCATTTTAAGACTGTATTAAATTTTACTTGTTTAGTTTCCTGCTAGATCTCATTTTGCAATTATGAGCTAGATTCATGAGCTATAGTTATAACAAATCTAGAAGACTTAGTTATAATGGAATTCCCAATTGATTTCAGTATTGTAACTATTAGTTACTTGATTTAGTAGTTGGATCTATATATTATGGATTTTATTGTATTTATAATCATTACTTCAATCATGGAAAATTTCAATCTGCATTTGAAGGATATGGGGTCTTGAGATGAGATAGCTTTAAGTTTGACCATTTGTATTACTTATAGCGTTGATGTTAAAAATCCTCCCGGCTCTACTCTATCCATCCAATAAATTCATAATAAATAGTTTTATAGTATTTTCAATTTACAGGATATGTGATTGGTAACGTTGTCATTTTATTGATTTTCTTTAATTAATATTCTTCTCTACAATTTTGTTATGTTAACTAGTGAAATTTCCTTTTTGTAAGTCATATTGTAAATTAACTAAATTTTAAATTGAAAACAATATGATTCTAGTTATGAAATAATATTTCTAAAATGATAGGGTTTAAAAACAATAAAGGACAGAGCCTAGCTATGTAGGAAAACATTTGTTTTAAGAAAATGGTTAGTTGAAATAAATCCATTTAAAATATTGTACTAGAACCTAAGCAAGCATAATATAGAACTTTAATGAGCTTTATGATAGTCCTTTGCTTTGATTTCCTAGTTATGCTAACATTAAAACCATTATTATAAGAATCTCTTATCCGGGTATGGATTTCCAAACAAATATTTGTTATAAAATCTGAAGATCACGAATCTACGAATACTAATTAAGATTAGTTTATTTTACATGAATACATAAAATACGAAAGATAATCGGAACATATGCATAGTACTATTATTGTAAAAAGAAATAAATATAATTCATAATTAACCTGATGTTTTACTTTAAAATTGTTTAGACATATAATAAGTAGAATAGGGAACCTGCCACCACTGTCGAGAAAACTTAATGGAAATAGTAATTCCTCTTAACCAACTCCTAGAGCATCCAAGTATCGCTCCAAAACCCCTGATCCTATTTGCTGAACAACAAGAGAAAAATCGATCAATGCACCATTTGTTGCATTAAAATATTTATTCCCCATCCACTTATATCCTCTTGCTTCCTAAATCGACATAGTATTATATAGTATTTTTCCTAGGAATTGGTCATTTATGAGCCTTCCTCTCTTTAACACTCCACAAGGAGTTATGACTTGATTTTGGGGAGGATGCCTCATACAGATTGATTTCTCACTCAACAACTTTGAACACTTATATTTTCCCCTTGTGGGTTGGTAAAAAATATTTCAACACCTATATTAGTTCTGATTACTTCCATTATTTTAATTAATAAATAGGAATAATCCATTTCATTAAAATTGGAAACAGTTTATTCCAAGAACATACGCAAAATCGATTTTTTTAGCTATTTTGGAATTCTAGATCCACCATTTAATTCCAAATTTAATGAAATATGTGTCATTACGTCTATTTTTGACTTTATTATAAAAAATATTAAAAATTAAAATATAAAAAAGAATAATAATTTATTTTAATTCAGTGTGTTATGAAGAAAACTTCCTACAGATAGGGGTGGCCACAAAAGACATTATGACACAAGAAATCAATCCATTTCCAATATGCCAAAGATATGAACACGACTAACACTAAGGGATGAAAAGTGTACCTTCTTCTGGATTTTCATAGAACATCCTCATTGAGCTTTCATTCAGACTTGTTCCTACATTTCATCCTCAACAACAACAAAATACACACGAACGATACATACAAAGTGTTAGAACCTAATATAGAATATACAAATATAATATATAATCAAAGCAACTACATCTATTAATACAAATATTCATAGTTATCCATATAATGGATGAGAAATGGATATTTCTATTAAATGTAAATAGAGATACAAATGACAACCTCTATTGGCACCTTGTCGAAATTGAGAAACCAAGTCCTCCACCTGGGCCTCCACTACTTCAATCACCCATGTCAAAGAAATATCAAAAAGACGAAGGAAATATTGGGAAATAACACCAACAAATGCTCCAAGGATAAAGGGATGCAGACTCAAGTATGTAAAAACGGGGCACAGTTCCATTATAGTCTCTTTGATCTCATAAATTCTCCTCCTTCAATGCGTCCAACTAGCTCAATATATAGCCCCTTAATGAGAAGTGAAGGGTTGATTCATAGCATATCCAGGAATATGGAAGGCCAAGATTCAAGTTAGTCATTACTGATGAGGGAAAAATACAAATATTTAGTTTTTGAGCACAATTCCTTATTTTAGTGGGTAATAGAGGATCAAGTTGCATGTACACGTAGGAAGTATAGTGGTGACACGTGTATACCTATAAACATGAATTTTTAAGGGGTTTTTCTAGAGCATCAAAGTAATATTGAGTAAAGGTGGTATAAACAGTCTACATAGGGACATGGATAGGCCATAAAAACATGATATATCAAGCATGGGAAATTACACTATCACAAATTCCCCCTAATGTGTAAGCTCAAAAGGGAACATGATGGTCGATATACATTACAATAGTCCCATACATGGATTAATGAAGACCCAGCTATAAGAACAAGCTACTCATTAGTACAATACAATGATAGATCTCCTTATGTGACTTGAAGTATGGAGTATATCATCCCCTAGATACATAACAATACAATGGCCATGAATATGCATAATTGACATATTTTATGTGTGGTCATCACAATGTACAATATATAGTGAGACATGGTCCCCATACTGGCTGGAGAAAAATGATGGTACAACAGATTTTGGTCCAGAGAACTAATATCTCTTAGATACTGGCACCATCAATAAGGTAGCATTTATGGAATGCCACCAAGGTCGGACGTCTTTTACACAAATTGTCTCTAGTACATGTCACATCACATGAATAAAGGTGTCAAGTTGGAACATCATCGAACATCATATGATTGCGAGTCATTGATGTATACCATTAACAGACATTAGATATCCCACTGATAATGATAATAGAAATCAAGGTACATAATGAAATCAGACAAGTGTGAATATATGTGTTGAGGTTAAACACTTGAGAGAGTACATCGATTAGGGGACACTAATGTATTGTAAAATATGTCGACGGTGAGAGAACCTTGCACTGATGACCACAAGTATCAAGAAATTCAATCGACTGTATATCTCTTTTCCATAATAAATGATATGAATTCGATCAAATGGAATCTGCGAGAAGGAGGGAATTAAGTCATCCCCCATCAACCAACGTGGGGTAAACAACAACATTGGATAAATTGGAAGAAATCAGGAAAATCATGAGATGTGCATGAACTAATAACTGTATCTAGAATGATCGACATGCAAAGAAAAGATAATCGAGGAATTGTCGACTTAAGCTAAAAATTCCTTCAAACAAGAGAATAAGAAATATGAAGACTCATAGGAAGCAAAGAATCAACATGGAAAATGGGACAACTATGTGACACGTGAGGCGTCGAGAGAGTCTCCATAGGGACTGGAAGCATAAATAGTTGGTGGAGAAAACTTAGAGTAAATATTACAACTTTTAAAGTCATACTAATATCCGAACCAATGGATGGAATATACAGTGCTATGTTCAAAGGCGACATGACACGATAGCTTCCAAATAGAAAGTAATATACTTTTATGTGTGGGATATTAATGTTTTTATTTTTATTTTTTTGGTATTTTTCATATTGGAAACATTGAAAAAGAATAAAATTGCTTATAGTACAAAACTAGGAGGAAATGAGTATCGTGGGAAAGAAAACTAGTTCCAAGCAGTGGAACATAACTATGTTAAATGCAAGGAAGCATGTGCAGGATAAGGACACTTAGGGTGATGTATCCTCTAAGTATGGGATAATCAAGATGCAAAAGATATATGGAAATCTCTTCTTTGCAAGGATTGAGACAACGCCAAGGTATATGGATTATAAAACTCAAGCAGTAAGCTGACATAAATCTCAACACGACAAGAGGACACATGAAATTCAATTACAACTTAGTATAAATGGGAGTCCCTATGGGATATTTCCAGCATAAAGTTCAAGAAAGAATATGAGGTTCTTGATCAAATATATGAAGGAACTACAAGGGACTCCCAAACCTAAGGGAGGAATCTCAGCATGGGTACCGAATAACAAAACATGATCTATCCAGGTAATCCATGAGTAGGAAATATCTACCACTTATGTAATGGCACTTCTAGTAGTAGTGTGAAGGTTCTGTAATATCACAAAGTGGTTTTGTACTTATGGTTAATGTGACATGGTCATAGGATAATGCATGATGCACACAGAAAAAATTTCCTATCCTATATGCCAGTTCAATGTTATACCTGTCATGGGAACAAATGGGTCAATGCCTCGACAAAAGTTCACTCAAAATAAGTCCCTGCAGAACAACATTAGTAAAAAAAAATGGAAAAAAGTTAATAAAGGTCCAAACTATAGTCCAACTAGGTAAAAATTTGAAAAGAAATTTGATAAATACTAAAAAATAACATTTTTACCATACCATTTTGTTTCTTACTTGAACTACTACATTTGGTGCCATTTGGACTATGAACTCCAAACATCGATTCTGGGATCTAGGAGAAACAAAATACTAAGCCGTCAGAACCAGAGATTTCCTCATCTCATTCCTCATCTATTCCATGCATTTATTTTTAGTTTTCATGGTGTATTTTTAAGTTTAGAACAACCAAAAAAGGGTATCCCATCCTGATGTATGCGGGTGAGGCAGAGCCTTCCCATGTACATACACTATTGTTACCAAATAAAGTCATGTATCGCAACGGGTATGCCCAATTTAATGGAAAACTATTTGAAAAAATGGATGTTTCTTGACAACATGGTTTTGGAATGGATAGAGTGTGAGCATGAATACATTGATAGGGAATTCCATCTAGACATAAATGCTTAACAAGCCTTAAAACAATGTCCATTGTACAAGTTTTGGAAGCTTGGGGGTTTGAGTGCCCGACCAATACTTCTTCAGATGTTTGTGGATTACTGGGACCCAGACACAAAGGCTTTTCAGCTAGATGGTATGCCACTAAGAGTAGAAATAGAGGACATCTACTTCATTATATGACTATCACACATATGTGAGGTAGTAAAATTATGAGCTCATGGAGTGTGTAGAGGGATCACTATAGTGGAGTATATAGCCATGTATTTCCTTCCTGATACAGAAAAGATTAAAATTCAAGTTCGGGTGAGTTCCATCCAGAACCTTAGTCTCAAGGTGATAGTTTTGGTATTATCCAGGATAACAGGTTTGGAATCACTTAATTAGGCTTCCAATCCTTTCATGTTCTATTCGATAGAGGGTATGAGACATGCAAGGTACAACTAGAGAACATCATTGCTGAGTGCTATGAAACACCAACTAATAGACTGTATGCTGAGAGGGATAAGCAAATTCATGTTCTCCAACATACTTAACACTTTCTCTTTGAGACGGTTCAAAGACTCAGCCCTAGAGCCAATGTTCTTCCAAAAATTCTTTGAGATTCGTCCCAAACCCGTTGGTCGGAGGTGATGCGACGTTTAGGGGAAGTTCGGACACTTTATCCTTTCTCATTGGATTTCTACCACTTGTGGCATCAATAGATCACTACCATGGGATACTATCCCTATGTAGGGATTGACTACCATGGAGAAATAGACATGCCACTACCACCCAGGGCTGCATATGGTGATTTAGGTAAAATCCCATTTTTTTGGAATTATTTCATTTTTTGTATTTTTTATATATAAGGAAATAAAAAACATATTGTTGGTGGTATCGCATATTGACATTGATCATGTGTGTGAAAATGTAGGTCCAAGATGAACGAATGGCTACACCCAACATCATTAAATGGGATGAGGGGATGAGATGATCGGTGCATATGCGAAGTGGATATTCCAAAACATACATGTCAACTTCTCGAGGTTGACACAGAGGATACCTATGGTGCAAGTCAAGGAATTTCCCGAGGCTATGTCGAGAAATGTAGTAGCGGTACTCTGTCTGTGGATTAGACTATTTTGGTAGTTTCCCAATGCAATTTTTTGTTATCATGATCATCCTCCATGCCCACAGGAATATATTCCTAGATATACTTTTTGTGTCTGTTGTATAATTTTCATGGCTTGAAGCCCCAATTTTGAACCATGATATGTTGTACCGTAACAACATTTTGAACTATATTGAGAAATAAAAAACTTATAGCAATCAATTTTATGTATTTACATGTGTGCTCAAATGTGAATGGAATGTGTATGCTTTCTTATTGATGTGACAAATGCCAATCTACAATGTATTTTGCATAAGAATCGACAACATGATTGTAAATCCTAAGTATATGAATGTATTTAATGTAGTCAAATTGTCATTATCACAATCTTACTTGTAAAAAAGTAGGATCATGTATACATTACACTGCATTTAGTTGTGACACAACCAGCTGTGATTGAAGGCGAAACTCAAGGGATCAAATACCATTGGAAATGCGACATCACGTAGTCTTTCAAAAATGACACTATATTCCATAACATTGTTTGATGATGGTCAGAGACACACACCTCCTCAAGACACCACAAGACACTCAAGTGTATAAATGAACCAATAAGCCTAAGCTAAGTGTTGGGTATGGTAGTTGGCACCCTCAACAAATCCTAAGTATAAATAAGACTCCATCTATATATATCATAAAAAGGGAAGCATGTAAACAAATTGATAACACTACAAGGTGACGAAAAGAAACTATGCAAACTATAAAATAATATACAAGATATTATCCTCAACTAAACTTTAGCCATAATAATTTTGAGATAGAGCCCATTTCTAGTCTCCTCTAAGGAATTCCATTTGTAATCCTCTAGCTCATAGAATCATTTCTCTAATATATGTTTTACTGTGTAAGACCCATTCCACATGGGTTTTAACTTACCCGCCCCTAATAATTTTCTATATTGGTTATACAAGAGGACTAAGCCACCTTCAATAAATCTATGAGGACCAACCACCTTATCCTACTGACCCTTAAAATGACACTTGTTAATATCTAGAGACACTATGGCATCTCGACACTGCTCATGAAGGTTCTCTAAGTGGAACAAATGTTCTTCCAATCTAGAAGTCTGTCTTAAAAATCTCTTTGGACAGTTTCAATGAGGGAATTTTGCATTCAACTGGTAAAAATGTTTCCACCCATGTACTAGTTGATATCGAGAAAACCTGGTGGCATTCTTCACTATGGTTTATTATTCCCATAAAGAAGGGTAACTCATAATGGGCCAGTTTGTTTCTCTTTGTGTAACAGTTCTTTGTAGAATGGAGTAAAGGGATTTATTTATTGCTTCAACCTGTCCATTCATTTAAGGGTAATAAGAAGAAGAGTGATGTTTCTTACACCCAAATTTAAAAACTAATTCTTCAATAATCTTATTCTGAAAGTGTCTGCAATGGCTAGTGGCAATCTCTTTTGGGATACCGAACCGAGTGATAATATGATTGAATACGAAATGAGAAACCGTATAACCATCGTATTTAATGTTAGTTATAGCCTCTTCCCATTTCTTGAAATAGTTCACAACCACTATAATGTGATGGTGCCCCACAACTAAAGCAATTCTGTAGTCCGTAAAGTCCACCACCAACTTAGGGAAGTGACCGACGGTGATAATAGGATGTAATAGGGAGGGATTTGAGTGCACATTCTATGGAAACACTTGGAAAGGGTGCAACCACTTGACCACATTAACTCAATCTTTAAATATCGAAAACCAATAATACCCACTCTAAGGATATTTTGACTTGTACAAAGCCGGGATAAATGAACACCACATGCCCAACTATGGAAATCATTCAGCACATTTTCAACCTTTTCATTGGTCAAACAGGGACGCAAAATGTGTCACCGATAAAAAGTTAGTTCTTACAATTATGTCATAAGCACTGAAGTTCATCCTATGAGAGGTAAGGAGGAACCCTCATAGTATGAATATAGATGATGATATCATGACAACAAGTGTACACTACCAAAATGAGGAAGATATGCTAATCTACAAATGAATCCTCATTGATCTCATCTTTGTACAAACTAGAGAGATATGACATGAGCTCAACAAAAATTAACGACTTCTTCAAATTTTTCAAAACAAACTTGTGGTTGAATTCTTGCAAAATAACAATCCATTTATTTTATTTATCCCTATGACTGATTTAGTCAAGACAAGCTGAAATGGATTGATATGGGATATGATCATATTCTGATGAACTAGTACATAATGTCTCAACCTCTATACTTCATGAACAGTTTCTAAGGCTATATTGTCAATGTCAATATATCAAAGTTCTGCATCAATGCAAATCTGGCTAAGATTGTAGATAATGTGCTCCTGGAGCTCAACATCCTCTTGAACCAGAACCATACCCATCTCTTGAGATACAACCATGTATAATAGGAAATCATGACTATAGTTGGGTGCACTAAGCACGTGGGATGATGCGAAGGATTTCTTAAGTGCATCGAAGTAATCATGGGCTCGCTCATCCCATATGAATGGAGTATCCTTCTTCAAAAGGAACATGAAACCCTTGGTCAAATTGGCCAAATTTAAAAAAAAATATCCGTAACAAGTTATCCATCCCTTACATACTTTGAATATTTCTAATCATCCATGGGGGAGAAAATAGTAGTATTTACTCAACCGTCAAAGGATCTACCATAATAAACAAACCACTTTCACACAAAAAATGCACTTTTGAGGGTTTAACCATATTTGATAATGACGACATATTTCAAAAACAAAGCATAAATGATCTGGGTGATCCAATCTCAAATGAGAGTGAGTAGCTAAATCGACTAGATAAACTTTGATAATATGCCTAAGGCCTTGGACATCAAAGTTGTTCTCCAACTGAAAGTTAGATGCAACGTTTTTAAGGCTGAAAGGAATATTTTGTTATAAAAATGGACCCCAAGGACAAAAGAAAGAAGCCGTGTGTTGGTCCATGGGTTTAATTTGGATTTGATTAGACCCTGAAAAACTGTCGATAAATGAGAATACGTGGCTCCTCACACCGTAATCCAAAAATTGATCTATGAATAGTGTGGAGAAATTATCTTTCAAATATATTAAGGTCTCTGAAGTCTATGCACACATGGATGGTTCCCTTCTTCTTGTCAATTGAAATAGGATTCGATACTCATTTAGTTAAGGGAAATAGATAGATAAAGCCATCCTTAAGTAACTTTTCTATCTCATCCTTATTGACATGCACCTTATGACAGTTTATCGTGTGTAAATGTCATTGAACATGTTTAGCATCAGTGTACATAGTGTTGGGTGAATTAATTGCTTATTAAAACAATAAATTTACAACATAAATTATCAACCCAAGGTAACGTCTGTTATTCAATATCATCATGCAAAATATATACAAGATACAATTTCCTTACTAACATTGGTCATCTAATATGCATTTAAATTAAAGTCAATCACGCAACATAAAAGTAAATTTCATAAAGTAATTCCTAAAATTAATTCACACTGTATGGAACAGAAAGATGAAAATCAATCTTCGCGGTTGGTAGGGAGAACATGAGGAGTATCCACTCAAGTAGATGATATGACCCCTTACCATCATGCATTGATTTAACAATCTTGCATAAAACACACTTGCAGAAATAAACACACTCATACTTGCAGAAAAGTAAATCACACTTGTGAAAAGTAAATCACACGCACACTATGGTTGCAACCATGCTGACCTATGGATCTAACACACTTTCATAAATAAATAAACTTGAATTAAAATTACATCTACATAAGTAAATGAATCAAAGTAAAATGCAAGCTATGCTAAGAAATAAAAAAGAAGATAATTTAATTACAAATTACGAAAGTGAAAGAACTACAATCTACAGCAACAAAAGATAAATTAAAGAACTACAATCTAAATTACAAAAGAAATTGAGAGAAATATAATTCTTATTCCATCGCAAATTGGACTTGTTGCTCTAAGAGTCCTCCCTTTGGAATGGAGAAGGAGCTCTTATTTATACATAAATTTTACATAACAAATAATAAATGAAGATCCAAAATATCCTCACCAAATTACTAATAATTTGGATCTCAAAATCAACTCAAATCTAATCCCAAATCCTTTTCTAACATTCATGCTATTTAGGATGCCTTTGAATTCAAATTCAAATTTAGAGATGTGAGTCATCATAACATGGTCAAAAATCATCCTAAGTGACTCCTACTAGCCTTTAACTTGTTGGGTCCATCATATATTACATGGAGGTTGTCAAATCTTTGTAAATAAACCAAATATGCACTCTCATCCACCACCAACCTCCCCCTTTCATCTTGAAGAAATTTAACATCATAATTTGAGACATATATGAATGATAGAAATAATGAATTGATAAAAATCCATTTCCCCTAATGAATATGTTTCTCCAAGGTGGCTTCATGGTGTAGCAGGAACATTAACAGCAAGAGTAATGACTTTATAATCTCGTATATGAAAAATACCAAGTATGAACTTTCGTCAATATTCAACCATATGAGTTACGGAAAATATCCTAGAGTAATGACAATTAGCCTGGAACTGGTTCTGCAAAATCATCAAACTCATCCATGTTTCAAAGATAAGTGCAAAACATGTTATTTTTCCAATATTTAATCATAAATTCACTTATAATACTAAAATGAATAAAGTGGAAAATAATAAGGTGAAACCCAAATATATGTAAGGAAATGGTACAATGGGACGATGAAATGTGAGGAAAAGAAAAGGTAAAATATATAAAAATATGACATTTCTGAGTCTCAACATACTCCCCAACTGAACTTGTTGCATGTCTTCATGCAACCGTGTATGGATCTTCTCAAGAACTTTTGGCATCTGAACTTTGGATTTGATTGATGATGTATTTTTAACAATGAATGTTTCTAGGGTGTTAAATACATGAGTAACAACTAGAATTTCCTTATGGTTGGTTCTTGTATGACAGCCATGAATATAAATAATTTTGGTTCTTGTGTTAACAACATTTATTGGATGATGTGAAATGCATGAGTGACAGCTGACATTTTTCCTGATGGTTGGTTCCTGTATGACAACCATGAATACAAAGAATGTTGATTCTTGTGTAAACAACATTCATTTCGTTATTTGTTTTTTAGCTGCATAATAATTTAACCATACACTCACTGGAAATGATAAACTATCAATGTGCATAGAAAACATTATTGTGCATAAGAAAGCCCTTTCTTTATCTTTATGAATCATACCAATATGTATATCAATGTGTATAAAGCAAAGTGCAACAGAGGATTTGTCAAAAAAGAAATGCTAGTGAATGGTAAATGCGATTAAAAAATGGGTGATGGTGCTGAAGAGAATGGAATGATAGTAGTGAATATGTATTGAATATAGTTCCTCCTCCCCAACTGATCTGGATGCACGTCCTCATGCAACCCAACATGTGGGAAAAAAATGGAGCACGATGAAGGAATTTTTCCAAATTATTCATTGCTAGCATGTAAGGAATTGCATAATTAAAGTTTAGAAAACAAAATACCTCCACTTACCCAAAACATAGATGAATGATGCAATATGAATGTAGCTATTGTCGTTGGATTGTAGAATATGTCACTACTACTACAGTTGTAACTCCTAGAACCGCTATAATGTGAAGCTGTGGAATCTGAATTGCTGCTTATAAATCATGGAAAATGTGGAAGGTGGAAAGTGGAACTGTGGTACTCTCATAGATATAATGGCATGTGTCCGCAACTGCTGATGGAGTCATGAGAAATAATGTATAGTCTCCACCTGCTACAAAACCCGATGGTACAATTCTAGTCATGCAAATTTTTTTATCGATGTCGAGCATGAAAAGAAGTCATTGGATTACCGGCCATTGATGAATGCCATTAACCAATGTGAGTAAAATCACCAATGATGTCAATGAGTGCCAAGGTACCCGAGTACATCTTGTGAAGTGCGAATAGATTTGCTGATGTCGAGCCACTTGCAAGATCTGATGATTAAGGGACATTGATGAATTCCCATGATTGTCAGTGAGATAACTTTCCATTAAGGCATGCAAGCCTCTAGGTACTCAAGATTAACTATAGTCTATATCCTAGATAAGGTGGTGAGGTCGATGGTGCAAGACTTGTTGAAATGTGGGAATTATGGAATCCCACATCAGTCAACACGAGTTGGTACAAAAATATTGGTAGGACTATAAGTGAAAATATCTCATAGCCAAGCAGTGGATATGGCAAGGCCATGTAGTGATGGAAAGGGAGGTGGTTTTATTCAGAAGGAAAAATGGAATGGAAAACGAAGGAAAAATGAATTGAAAAAGATAAAGAGATGTATGCAACTCAGAAACATAGGTATGTGTGAAGTCATGATAGTTAAGGAAATGAAATAGTGGACTCTAGTATGGATGACTAATGTACCTCAAAGGAGAAATGTGGATAAACATTCATGATGCAAAAGGGTTTATGAATGGTTTTTGTGTAACAATAAACGCCATAATGTTTATGATGAGTAACGACTTCTTCAAGATGTCTATCAAAGAATTTTTTTCAAAGGATTTGTGATTCTTAAAAAAATCACTTTAGTAGAAAAATGTGATTGTCTTTAAACCTGAAACAAAACATAGTACAAATTCCTGCATGAAACTTGTGAGAAGTTCATTAAAGAAAACATATCATCCAGAAAGAAGTACACATGCTGCAAAGAAAATGTCAAGAAGAAATAAAATGTGTTATACCTATTTCCGTTGTGCTCCTGCTTCGTCATTGATCGCTACTTGAACAATTTTAGTGTAAAAAAACAAAAATCATCATTCCAAAGATGTTTTTCAGGAATTGTTGAGGTTCATTTGCAATTTTTTTTATTGTTTTTATTTTTAACTTTTAATTGTTTATGGTTTTAATATATTTTTTCATTTTATTTTCTTTTGTGAAATTTTCACCTCCAGACTAAATATGTTGCATGTCCTCATGCAACCCAATACCTGTGTAACATCCAACTATAATAACTCATTCACTTGTTTCTTTTCATTTTACTATGCAACTGGAGTTGTAGCTGCGAAAGGTAGAAGGATAGGAAAAGTTTTAGCAGAGTCGTAGCGATACATAGGACAAATATAGTGGAGTTGCAGTTGCAAAAAGTAGAAGGATAAGCAAATTTTTAGTGGACTCACAACTGTACATAGGATAAATTTGGCAAAGTTGCAGCTCATTTAGTGGAGGATTTGGTGAAAAATTTGGTGGCTTCGTAGCCCAAAGAGTGCTAAATTTAGTTGAGTCACAGCCTTTTGACAAGAATACTTTCAAAGTCATTTTCTCCCAAACAATGAACTAGGTTCCTCTAAAATTTTGCAGACCAGTTTTTACTAGTCCAATGCACCTACACACCAAAAATCAGAGATACCCATATCATGAATTTTGAGAAAATTGCAAATTGGTTGTAGGTGATGATGGTCATTTTATCAAAAAATGTGCATTGGATTGAGCTTAAACTTACTAGGTTTGTTCATCTTGATATCATGCACTTCCTTTCCAAACATCATGAGAATCCAATTTACCAATTGCAATATATGCTCATTTCAATTTCTGCACTTCCATAGACAAACATGAATAAAGATGTGTTGCAGCTAAACTTCCTGAAGCAATATTTCACAAAATACATATTGGGTTTGGCTAAAAAATTTCAAGCAAGTTTTTGTTAGTGCCATTCATCTTCACAGCAAAATTCATAAAAACCCACATCACGGATATCGAGAAAAATGTAAAATGGTTGTAGGTGATGATGTCCATTTTCTCAAAAACCGTGCATGGGATTGAACTGAAACTTTGCTCGTTTGTTCGTCTTACCATGATGCTAGTTACCTAAAATTTTCATGAAAAACCAGCTCACGGTTTGGAAGATATCGTTAAATCAATTTTTGCAATTTTTCAATTCATAATTATCATAAAAATGCTTCACACTTGTCTTAAAATCACAAACCTTTGCCAAATGAACTGTTCTAATGCTTCCATATCTGTGGCAGATAGCCACTACTATTTACTCTAAAATATTTTTTCACCCACGAGTTTAGAGATCAATAAAATAAGGTGAAATGAAATATATCCAAGGCTGCATAGGAAGACAAATACAAGTAGCACACATAAGAATTCCCTAATGAACACAAATTCATCCTCAACAAATTACTAGTCAATGATTGAATGAAAATTCCATAAAGAATGGCAGCTATCGCTCCCCCAAAATAATGAAATATCATGTCCTCATGCAACACTATCTGGGTGGCCCTATGCTGGTGGAAGATCTACTTCTTCTTAAAATAGTGATACAACATCATCATTGTGTAGCAGACTTGCAATTTTAGCACTGCACAAAGATTAGACCTTACCGGCACAAAAGAAACTAATGCATTACATTCTGCAACAAGCCTATAAATTTCTTCCATAGAGTCAACTTAACTCAGCATAAGTATTTCCCATAAAATTATTTCCATCCTGCAACAATTATAGATTTGCATTTTAATGAATAAAAGACCCACCTGTGCAAAAATATGGAATTCAAGGTTGCAATCATGGCAAGAAGTAAAAAATTGCTTCTATTACCTTCCTTATGCATCTTTTGAAAAATATTCTTTTGTCTTACTCAAATTTCTAAATTGCGCACAAAAGTCATGTCTTGGATTTACTTGATTTGACTTCATCTGTATGAAAACAATGAGCAAAAAGTGCTCTCAAAACATATTGAAAATTTTCTGAGTTTGTCTTTTTAGTTTGACTTTCTCTAAGAAGTCAAAATCAAATCAAAATATTGCATCCTTTCATGCCACATGCCAATATCAATCATGCACATATGAGTTATGAGTAATCCATCTTTGAACCTACTCACATGTGCCATGTGGCCTCCAATAAACCTTTACTGGAATTGAATTTTTAGGAAAACTTTGTAATTCATAACAATGAAAGATGCATCATGTTGAAGCTAATGAAATCACTATAATCAGAAATCTTCTCCATTTATAGGCTGCATTTTCCTTTTAATATTGATTGTCTTCCATTAGCATTGGTGTAAACAACCATAAAAAAATGGCTTGAATAAAGGCGCATGTAAACATTACATATGGCACATGTCCTTAAGAAGAAATGGCTTCGGTAAAAGTTTATTCTGTTGTATGTTCCTGTGGAGCCTATTTTTTTCTTTCAGTAGTGGCCTCCATTTATGTTTCCTTAGTATTTCATGTGAATTATGATTAAATAAAGGAAAAACAAGCATACTTCCACCTACCTATGAAGTCTTTGATATATGTAGTAGCATTTGAAACGCAAGAGATCTGATATGTCCACAATGATGTAAATCTTTGCAAGATGGATCAATGTGAATTATGGACATGTGGCATGATGGATATATGGAATATCCTTCTGATGTAACAATGAATCCTGAAACCTTATTCAGAGAGGAACTTAGAAATATTTATTCAGAGAGCAACTTGGATGGAATTACTTATTTTTTACTTTATTTTCAAACCTTGTCCACCAGCAAGTTGGTTTTCAAACAAGGTTTGTCTAACTGTGCCCATAGGGTTTTTACAATTAGAATTTTATTATTCCCGAGAAATACCCGCTAGCAAGCTGGTTTTCAAGCATTTGAAGGTATGATGGCACCTGAGACAGGTTTTCACCATCAAATTTTATTTAGAACTCAGGTAGGAAAATGGGGAAACCTGGCATGCTAAGTGAGCCAAGGTGTCTTTATTGTGTGGGTTAGGGGTGGATGTAGTAGGAAGAAATGGTAGCGGAGGATGAAATTGATCTTAATGTAGTGGTTATATGAATGGTATTCTAGTGAAGGTTATTGGCTCTCAGAGATAACCGCATAAGAAAATGAAACTTTCAGCACACATATATAGCGAAATGGGAAAAAGGAAATGCATATCCATACCATAGTGTTGGTGAATGAGAATAATAATCATGATGTATTCTTGAAGGATTTGGTAGAAATGGGATGGTGATGAAACAATGGAACTTGGCTTTCTGAAACATTGGTCTTCATATGGTTTGCACATCAATTCTTCATCTGTTATGTACTTAATCCATAAAATTCTTCTTCTGGGTAACAAACAACTTGAACATATTGAATATTGAATATCTAGAGGGTATTCCCATATGGCATAAAATTTTGTCTTCAAGAATCACTTGTGCATGTATTGACCTTCTTCAATCTTTCGAGGACCTGCAAAAAAATAGCACTTTCCTACAATAAACATGAGATCATGGAAGAGGAGAGGTGCACGGTCTCTCTTCATCTAATACTTATGCAAAAAAAAAACAAGTAGTGCTTATAAAACAAATCCAAATAAAAGTAAACAAAGCCAAATTCACTTTATACTTGCTGACAATTAGTGGCCGGCATAGACTACCTGACAGTGATTTAATAATAACTTATTTATTTCACGCCTTATTTGAATGATTCCAAATCCAAAAGAAAGTAGATTCATAGAGATACTTCCAGTAGAAACAAGTTTTAAAAATTCTATGATATGATATGTCATATACCCTGAGTAACATCCTGCATCATAATGTTGTTTGTGAGTTCTAGCCTAGACCAATAGTTACTATTTTGAGTACAACTTTTTCGTTTAAACATAGATTATGTGATTCCAATTGGAGGTGAAAATATAGTCATATAGGTATATACAATAGAAATAGGTTTTGAATACAAGATGAATTAATGGGTCAAATATTCCAATGAATAGTCGAGAAGGTAGAGTTTTCAAAGTGCAGATTTAGGATATGTAGTTAGTATTTTCGACATATCTCCTTCGTACGATATCGAAATTGAATGATTAAAATTGAGTTTTAAACTATATTCATAAAATAATATGTATTATAAATACATTTTGAGAACTCATCCATTAGGTCTCCCAAAATGTGATTGTCCCAACTATGTTCTTGAGCTACCTACTCCACTCCCAATCAGTATTTTGACCATATCTTTTTCATTTTAGAACCAAATTGAAAAATCCAAATTAGATTGGAAACGAGAACTAAAGGGATAATTTATATAGAAACAGGTTTTAAAACTAAGCCCATATGGTCCCTCAAAATAGGACTGTCCCGAATGTGTTTCAACGAATTTTAACAAGCCAAAATGCCACAAAATGCAATAAACAAAACATAGCTTCCACACAATGATACAAATGGTTTTAGATGTCTATAATGATAGTTTTTTTAGTGGAATACATCCACATATCAAAATATCAATCAATTGGTACCTAGAATGACTTACATAGTGTGTTGCAGCCATAGCTGCAACTCCTAAAAATGATATGATTTTCGGAATAAAACATGTATAATTTTGTGGTTGTATTATTTTCAATTCAAAATAAACTAAAATATTGTATGAAGATAAAAGACAACCACTTACCATGATGTTCATGTGTCTCAATCTTGAAATATTATGTATCCTAATGGCTCCTCCTCTATCGATATCTTCATTCACCAATGATTCTTTCTACTTACCAAATTCCCGCAAAAGATATATCAGTGATATGGGTGGCTCTTACCGCACCACGAAGGGGAATGATGCACCAAAAAAATGAGATGAAGCTTAAATGCAAAGAAAAAAAAACATCACTTAAATCAAATTAATTTAATTGAAAAGTAATCAAGAAATATACATGCCATATCCCTTAAGATCATGAACACATCTACTGTGAAATGCAACTAAAACCAATGCTAGTTTGTACTTTTGCACCTTCATGACCTCCCTGGCACCGGTGCCAAAATGTTGGGCTAATTAATTGCTTATTAAAACAATTAGTTTACAACATAAATTATCAACCCATGGTAACGTTTGTTATTCAAGATATTCATGCAAAATATATGCAAGCTACAATTTCCTTACTAACATTGGTCATCTAATATGCATTTAAATTAAAGTCAATCATGCAACATAAAAGTATAACACCCCGGTTTTGAGCCCGATGCATTAAATATACACGATACATATATATATTGTAAATAATCATTGTGCAGAGCTAAAGGAAAAGGCCCCACCATCTATTTGCTTGTGTTATGTTTCGGATTGGAATCATTGCCGATAGTATATTGGGATATGCAACACATATTAACATTGTGGCATCATGTAACTATGCATTTTAATTAAATAACCCAAACCAGCTATGTTCACTACAACCATATTGAAAAGGGCATGATTTCCTAAGGTTAAGGGGGGGATTGCTAAACCTGGACCCCATGGGGAAAAGCCATGTGTCAGCCACTTAAACCCCTATTTTAGTAGGGGGTAGTTAATGTTGGGTAGTGGTGGGTGGCAGGCTTTCCCCCATGCACCCTGTACCAGCTGGTTCAGTCACATGCATGACTAGGGAGTGGTTTCCTCATGCGCTGCTTGGTAGACCAACCATTTTTGTTCTATCCACTCTCTCCATCGCTGGCGGTTCATTGTTCCTCACATTGAGCTGAGTTAAAATAATCCATGATCCATTGATTGGGGGTTTTTTCTCCCTTTTCTCTCCGACCACTAGTTTATGGATCGGTTCTTCCTCTGGTTCACGCAGGGGATCGTTTTTTCCTTTTCCCATTGTCAGACTATGTGACATTCTGTTACTCCATCGTTGAATCGTGGCTGTGATTTCATCGACATTTGGTTGGATATGTTTTTACCTTGCGTTTCGGGCTGTTGTAGGTTGTTGTGGAATCATTTTGGCCATGATAGGGCCAATAATGATTCAAGGATTTGTTTTCCCTTGTCAAAGCTTTAATTGCTAGTTTGCTACATGCACGCAGTGGTTGGTGTTCGGATTGCATTGGAGTGGTGATGAGGGCCTGCGTGCTTGACAAACCTAGTGTGTTTGGGAACCACACAGACAGAACAAGTGGTCTGGCTTTCTTCTCCACAACCCCTGAATAGCATTGAAAGGGAGATCAAGTCCTAAGGGACTGGTAGAGAAAGGACTGATTTCCTTATGTTGGGTGTGTGTGGGTGTCCTAGAAGTCAGATTGGTTCTGGTGTAGGTGTCCTTAGCTCTTTAATTAGCTCACCACCTTAGCATTTATCATTTACCAACTCTTGGATGGCCTGATAAACCAAAATTTGTTGGCTTGGCTGATCTATTGTTCACGTGATAAACCCAACTGTGTTGGCTTGGCTGAAATATGTATCCTTGTTGTGTTCCTAACCCTGGCTATGTGTAAGCCTGCCAGTTCCTTATTCCTTTGGGAATCATGCCCGGCTCAGGGGTGGCAGAGTTGCTGAGAGATTAAGGATCATGCTGGACTATGGTTGCATGGAACGTTTTAGCTACGTAGATGGTTGTCGGACAATTATAATAAGATAAGTATTGTTGACTAATCTATTTTGCAATCATATTTACTGTTAATGAATTATGATGTTGGACATGTTAAATGCTGAATTGTATATGAATGAATGTTGTTTTGCTTCCGCTATGTATATGAACGATTATGCATCTTAGTTTGTAGTATTTTCATGCTTTTTGTTTCATCATTTTATGTATGATCATGTTCATGGGGCTAGTTGACCGTATGTTTGGTGTATGGTATCATCCTCTTTGCCAGTCGGAGTGTCGGGGACGTTACAGTGTGGTATCGGAGCTCTAGTGGCAGCATGATAATGAATGGGTCGTGAATATGCAGTGACAGATATTATGCTACAGCATTTGGGCCTCACAGGGCCATGATAAATAGTTAACAGAGGCAGGTTTCCTACTGTCCAAAAGGAACCAGGAGAAAATGGGTGAATGACAGGAAAATTCACAAAAATTTCTAAGTACCAGAATTGTCAGCTCATCAAAAAACTTAGTGAGAAGTTTTTCTAATGTAGCGGATCACTTAGTTGGAAGGTCCTCTGACAGAGCAGAATGTGTAGTCTGAAGCTCACCCGATGGTGGAAGAAAAATTATGAAATTTTTTTGTGTTCGTCGGCCGTCGGGGGAGAAGAGTAGAAGTTGGAGGCACAGTTGCAGAGGGGATCAGTTGAAGCTCACCAATATGTTGGCCCCTTTTGCTGAAAGACCACCCGACATCAACCATCGGTGATCAGCACCACTAAGTCAAAGGGATCATCGATGACACGTCGGCATAGGTTAGTAGATTGATCAGCAATGATTAGTGGAATGAGTCGCTGATGATTAGATGATCAAGTTACTGATGAACATCGGAAAGATTATTGGTTCATGCACCCACCGTTGCAGAATTCTAGTCGACTAATATTTCGACGGGTAGAGTCCTCGACCGCCGATGTCGTAGTAGATAGTTGTTCCGACAGCCGATGCGGGGCAGCAGAAAACTGAAGTGATAACACCATCGGCGATCGATGATGATTAAAGGATTGGATCACTGATACTTAGTTGATGGTGTAGCCACAACGTCGGAAAAGAGATAGTGAAGGTGCCAAAACATCGGCAAAGAATAGAAGACGTTTGAGCTGATGAAGCGACAGAATGAAGGTTAAGGAAGAAATTTTGGAAAAAATTTCTAAGTATGAGAATCGTCGGTCATCGGTGAAACTTAGTGGATGTGGGAGGCGCAGTTTTGATGGAGATCAGCTGAAGGCTGCTGAAACTCTAGCCTAAATTAGTCTGATGAAGCTCTAATAAAACCATTGGCGATCAACGATGATTAGTTGACTAGATCGCCAATGACTAGCTGAGGGAGTAGTCGTAGTGTCGGTGGGAAATAGTTGATGAAACAACCAACGGAGTGTCGCAGGAAGGAGAAAAAGAAAAATTTTGCCAAGATTTTTCTAAGTGATGAGGCTGTTGACAATCGTCGCATGTTAGTGGATGCGTCAGCTGATGAGTTGGGAGAAATTAGTGATCTTAAGCGTCGATGGAAGTAAGAAAAGTTTAGTCGATTGGGAGTCCGCCATTACAGCTTCCTATAATACTAATTGTTTGATGCCACAGCCATTAGCGCTTTTGACCACCAATCGAAAGATTACAGTTGCTAGTCGTTCCGACCGTCGATAGAGTTATGGCCATGGAAACTCCAGTTACTTTGCTGCCCACTGTTGTGGAATCTTAGAGAAATAGATGCCCAATGGGTAGAGGATCCAATTGCCGATGTGGAAGTGGCTATAGGATCCATCACTGATAAAGGTTTTTGCAGCACCGATAAAGGGATCGGAAGCTTAGATGGCTGAATACCCAAAATGACAGAAAACGTTAGCCATTTGACCACTGATGAACAGTCCGTGGAATCGATGATGCAGCACAAGGCTTAATGGATCTAATCTCCTATAAAGTTAGGAAGGTTAGATGACTACAGACCCAATATGGTGGAGGAAATTAGACGAACAGGTCGTCGATGAGCAGCGGGGAAAATTAGTGGTTCTGGTAGCCGAAACATTGAAACATTAGTTGGGATGAGACCCGATCCTATACAAGAAAATTGGGATTTTTCAAAGTGATTTTCTCAGTAGTTTCAATTGTTTTTAGTGGATTTTTAAGCAGACTGTCAGTAGATTACAGGGATGAACAAGAAGAGAGAAGATGTTGTTGTTTAGCAAAATTGTTATTTTATGAATTTTTAGAAGAGGAAGGGAAGTAGTTCTGATTTACATTAATGATATACATCTAACAGTTTGCTACTAACATGTTTGCAAAATTATATGTTAGGATATTTAGACACTTAGGAGTTAGTTAAGATCAACTTGTGTAATATATCCGTTAGGTAAAAGTGTGTTTCCTATAGTATGCATTTGTAAATATTCTAATCCAATGGTTACGATATGTTCTAGACATAGAGTGATCCGACGGTTCAACTTCTCTTAGATCATACCTACCATTGATCCGTGGCTTAACACCTGAGTGGTCTATGATCTCTATTTAATGAGCATAGAGGGTCCTTGGCTAGTTGATCGATTATGAGAAGCTCATGTAACTTTCTTTCTTTTGCATAATAAATTGCTCTGAGTAGCTATTTGGCCGGGGCCGTGGACTGTTTCCCTCTCGAGGGTTTTAACCACGTGACAAACATTGGTGTATTGATCTGTGATCTGTTTGTGTGAAGTGGTTTTTCTTGGTGTTCGGTCCTTTGGGAGTACCCTGTGTACCCTAACATGGTATAAGATCTTTTATGAAGAGCCGCTTTCAGTTTTGATCAAGATCTAGAACCGGTGTTGCCGAAACTTTGAAAGGGTTTCCGGTTTTTGGATTTTTTGTGAATTTGTGGCCTATGGGATTTGTTCCATTGTGTCCACAGCTCTGTTTCCATTTAGAAACAGTTTCCGTTTCACCGAAAACCGTTTCCGTTTGCTCCAGAAACACCAATTTCGGCAAATCTGAAGGTATAATGTTACAGTGACGGTTTTGTTTTTTTTAATCTCTCATATTTTATCAGTTTTATTTTTAGATCCTTTTATTTTAGTCTCATATTGTTGTCTTCCCTGGCTGCGTATGCTCTTTTCCGTGCACCTTGCGTGATCGCAACGAATCAGAAACAGTGAGGGAACATTTTTTTCTTGTCTTCTCGGCTACGTATGCTCTTTGCCGTGCACCTTGTGCGATCACGGCAAATAAAAAGCAACAAGAAAACTTGAAAATGTAGACTTTCCAGGTAAGCTAACCAAGATCTAACCCCATTGTGTGGAAAAAGTTTTTTTTGTTTTTGTTTTTCATTTTTTTGTGATTTGTAGGAAAAGAAAGCAAGCACGGAAAACGAGAGAGAAGAGTAAAAAAAAAAAAACCCCTTCCTCTTTCCATACTTTTACGTACTTTTTAAACTTAGCTCACTTGGTCCAAAGTTGCTTTTCATATTGATAAGTCTTGAGTTCAAGTCTCATCAAGTTACTTTTTAGTGCATACAATTTCTATTTTCAAGTTACTTTATTGTAAAAGTGCATCTCACATCAATAAAATAAAATAAAAAGTGAGTCACTTAAGTTTTTTTAATTTATTGCCACACTATTTAAAAGTCATATTATTGTAAAAGTGAACATCACTTATTCTATAAAAGTGATTCACTTCAAAGCAACTTTATTGTAAAGTAATTGTCAAAGGTAGATCTTTGGAAGAGGGGGGTTCTTTTTTTTAACTGGTCAAGTTAATATCTGTCACGTCACTATTGGAGACATCTTCAACATTTCCTTTGATCAAGCATAACTTCATCATCCAGAATCAGTTTTAAGTGCTGTTTTTTTTAAAACTGCATATTTTTTCGATCTCTTTGCATCTAGACAGTTAATTTCTGTTTTTTCAGCCATTATTTTATAGTATGGCCACCCCTTGTGATATTATACTTACAAGTTCTAACTATTTCTCATGGAAATCTCGTAGGGAGGATGTTCTGTGAAGTAGAGGACTTTTCAGGATTACCTCAGGGAAAGAAACAGAACCCACTAATGATGATAAGAAAATTAAATGGGAAAATAGATGTGATGAAGCTCGTGGATTGATTGGGATGTCAATCTTTATTGATTTGCGATTCCACATATCTGGAATTGATGAACCTGATGTTGTTTGAGAAAAGTTGTAATCTATGTTTGGTAAACACAATGAAATTCGAGGTCATCAACTTGAGAATGAGTTGCTTTCCTTGAATCCTAATGATTTTTCTTGCATTCAAGACTATTTATCTAAGTATAAAACTCTTAGACTATTATGTGCAGAATGCAAGATTAAGAAAGAAGACAAACAATGTATTTATTATATTCTTTCCAAACTTGGACCTGCATATTCTGTTTTTGTATCTACATTCTACTCCATAAAAGAATCATTGACTGCAGCAAGCTATGTAGAGCCTAGTCTTGAATCCTTTTGTGATTCCTTAATTAGAGAGCAAGATAAGCTCATTCATCTTGGAATAATTAATAACGCAGATACATCTGGGAAAGCCTTATTGTCCCAACAGAAAGAAAAGTCAAAGCCTCCCAAGAAACAGAATTTTCGCAATAATAAGCAAAACAACAAGGGTCCCAAACCCTCTCAGTCAGCTCCTTCTTCAAAAAATGATAAAGGATCCAAGGAAAAAGGAAAGAAGACTGAGCGTCATTGCAATTTTTGTGGGAAATATAATCATGATGAATCTAAATGTTTTAAGAAGATGGCATCCTTGGAAGCAGCAATGAAGAAGCACCACATCTGTCTAGATTCGTCTTCGGAATCTACCTCTCATGGACATGCACTTTGTGCTTCTGGTTACTCTTATACTGCATCTTCTTCTTCTACTTCAAATGAATGGCTCATTGATTCTGGAGCATCTTATCATATGGCTAAGGATAAAGCCATCTTTTCTATTATGCATGAATGTAACACCAAACAAATATTTGTTGGTGATGATAGATCTCTAAGTGTTGTAGGATCTGGAACAGTTCCAGTAGAGAATGGTCATTTCAGTGATGTACTATGTGTTACAAAAATTTCCTACAATTTGTTATCAGTCTATCAAATTACTCATTCAGGTGAAGGTAAAACTGTGATGTTTACACCTCACCAAGTTCTAATCAAGGATTTTAAAAATCCTCAAAATGTCCTTGCTACTGTAACTGTTGATGATATTACCATGTTGTATAAATTTAACAACTTTGGGTTATCACCTTTTCCTTCAGTTTTTGTTGCTCATAGTGATAACTTCAGCAAACTTTGGCATGAGCGATTTGGTCACTTAAATTATCGCTCATTGCAACAACTACGTAAATAAAATATGGTGACTGGTCTTCCACTGGTATCTTTCAAGGATGGTGTTTGTTCCGGTTGTGTACTCAGAAAAAATCATCGGGACAATTTTGACAAACGTGCCTCTTGGCACGCCTCAGTTCCCTTGGAGCTTGTGCATAGTGACTTGTGTGGCCCTCTTCCATCTGCTTCATTTTCTGGTTTCAAATATTTCTTAACTTTCATTGATGACTACTCCAGATGCACTTGGGTTTACTTCTTAAAACTTAAGAGTGAAGTATTTAACATGTTCTTGTCCTACAAGGCCCTTGTTGAAAAACAATTTGGTCATCAAATTATGAAGTTAAGATCTGACAATGGAGGAGAATATGTTAACAACAATTTCACTACTTTTTGCACTGAACAAGGAATCCAACAACAGCACACTGTTCCATATACACCACAGCAAAATGGTGTAGCTGAAAGGAAGAACCACACTTTAAAAGAAATGGCTAATTGTATGATCCAATCTAAGGGACTAAGTCTTCAATATTGGGCTGAGGCCATAAATTGTGCAAATTACATAGTAAATCACACACCCACTAAATTTGTATAGGGTATAACACTGGAAGAAGCATGGAGTAAAATTAAACCAGATGTAAGTCACTTTCATGTGTTTGGTTGTGAAGCATCGGCTCATATTCCGGATGAAAAATGGAAAGCATTGCAGCCTAAAATTGAAAAGTGCATATTTGTTGGATATTCTGAAGATGTAAAAGGTTATAGACTTCTTCAGTCACATTCTCATGATATAATCATTAGAAGAGATGTTAAGTTTGATGAAAATATCTTGGCCTGCGAGCCTAACTTGGCGGGTGTGCCATCTTTGGCCTGCGAGCCTGATTCGGCGAATTTGCCTTCTTCTTCTTCTTCCAGCTTCCTTGACAAGTTGTCAACTCCAGTTTCTGATGATGATAGTGAGGATGAAAATCCACCTCCGCCTGCTCATGTTCCTCCAATTGCACCAGCACCAATACTTCCTCTATGGGTCCATTCAACATGTGAAGCAGTTGGTGATCTTGCTTGTGATCCTAGAGATCAACGTCGAACACGTTCTCAGTTTCAGTGAGCCTCTTCTCTTTTGGCTCAAGTTTCTGAGAATCATGATCCAGAAAATTTTGCAAAAGCTTCAGGAAATCCATATTGGGATGCAGCTATGGATGAACAATATCGTTCCTTAATGGGGAACGATACTTGGGATCTTGTTCCTCTTCCAAAAGGAAGAAAACTTGTCAGATGTAAATGGGTCTACAGAACTAAGTATGCATCAGATGGAAGTGTTGAAAGACTTAAGGCAAGGTTAGTTGCCAAATTTTTTTCCCAAGTTGAAGGGATTGACTACAATGAAACCGTTGCCCCTATAGCAAAAATGAACTCCATCCGCCTTGTTCTTTCCCTTGCAGCCTTACATAACTGGGAAGTCCATCAAATGGATGTCAAGTCTGCCTTCTTACATGGTGATTTACATGAGGAAATTTACATGGAACAACCTCCCGGATATGTTCAGAATAACTCTAGCCTTGTTTGTCTCCTTAAGAAATCCTTATATGGCCTTAAGCAAGCTTTTAGAGCTTGGTATGCCAAAATGGATAGCTTTCTCCTTGACACTGGTTTTTTTAGATGCCATTCTGACCCAAATGTCTATACCAAGAAAGTAGGAAACCATCTCATCATACTTGTTCTTTATGTTGATGATATTATCCTTACTCGTAGTGACTCTAACCTTATAACCCATGTGAAATCCAGTCTTAAGCAAACTTTTGAAAAGTCAGACTTAGGACATTTGCATTATTTTCTTGGTATCCAAGTCTTGCAAACCAAAGAAGGAATCTTTCTTTCCTAGTATAAGTATGCTTGTGACCATCTTCGTCGCTTCCACATGGAATATTGTAAACCAACCCTTCTCCCTTCCAGTCTGGAGTCAAACTTTCTACCACTTGTACTTCCCCTGAAGTAGATGCCACCTTGTATCATCGGCTTGTTGGTAGTCTTTTATACTTGACTCATTCCCGTCCTGACCTTTCCTTTGTTGTTGGTCATGTTTCCCGTTACATGCAAACTCCTCATGAAAGTCACTGGAAAGCAGCAAAAATAATACTTCGATATATTCAAGGTACAATTCAATTTGGGATTCATTACAGTACATGGGGGAAACCTTTGTTTGTTGGTTTCACTTGTTCAGATTGGGCCGGTGATCCTGATGATCGAAAGTCTACTGCAGGTTATGTTTTCAGTCTGGGATTTGGACCTGTCACTTGGGCTTGTAAGAAACAACAAGCTCTTGCTCTTTCTTCAGCAAAAGCAGAATATCGAGCCGCAGTTAATGCCATTCAGGAAGCTTTATGGCTTTGACAGATCCTTTTAGAGTTTGTATTCGAGCAACATCATCCTACTCCACTTTGTTGCAACAATCAAAGTGCCATCAAGCTTTCCAAATATCCAGTTCTACATCAGCGCAGCAAACACATTGAGCTACACATGCACTTCATCAGAGATCTTGTTCATGAACGTGTTATTGAAGTGCTCTATTGCCCTATAGATGATCAAGTTGCAGACATCTTCACCAAGTCTCTTACAGAAGCAAAGTTTTCTAAACTTCAGTCTATGTTAGGAGTTCAGGAATGTGTCATTAAGGGGGGATAGACTCTAATGCCTCCTTCCTTCTCCTAATAGTGTCTCTTTTGTAAATCCTTCAATCCTATCCCAAGTTGTTCTTAAGGGGGGATGTTAGGATATTTAGAGACTTAGGAGTTAGTTAAGATCAACTTGTGTAATATATCCGTT